>JANBXA010000387.1:0-12915 GCA_030556225.1 Cricetiscus sungorus | reverse complement strand
TACACACACTCTGGCCTATGGGCTGAAGATGGAACATTACAGAAGAACTTCGGGTGACTGACCAGGCAGTGAGTTGTCTCTGTCATTTCTAGAGTTTATATATTATCCTTCTGTGGTCTTTGAAAGAGTTGAAGACAGATAGTTATGTTTATAGTTTTCCTTAGTTAGGATTCAAGATAAGTTACATATAGGACTTTAGACTCACAAAGATAGGATAGATGATATTTCTTTAAGTCTTACAAAATGTTAATGGACTATATATTGTTAACTGTGATTCTTATTTGATAACTGTTGAATGGTATATTTTGCTATGTTAAGGTTAAACCCCTTCTTTTACTTTAGACAGAAAAGAGGAGATGATGGGAGATGTTATTCTGTGTATGTGTTTCTCATACTTGTTAATAAAGCACTGTGGCCAATGAGATAACAAGATAGGCGGGGCTAGGAGACCAGGAGGAGGAGAGAGGAAGTAGTAGGTGTTAGGATGTAGCTCCGGGAAGAAGCAGACGCCTGCTGCGCGGCTCCCCTATAAGACGACCATGTGGAAATACTTAGATAAGTAGAAATGGGTTAATGATTAAGACAGAGCTAGCCCATAAACAGTAATGATAATTGGCCAACAGGATTGTAGCAAATACAGAGTCTCTGAGTGTTATTTGGGGCTGGCGCGGCTGTGGGCCCAGACTGGCGGGCTGGCGGAAACTTACATGCTACATACACACAATGGAATTCTGCTCTGTGGGAAAAAGAGAAAGAATCATGAAATTCGATGGAAAATTGATAGAACTTGAAGAAACTATTCTGAATGATGTAACCCAGTCACAGAAAAGAGGAACATGGTATGTTCTCACTTATATATGAATTTTAGACTTAGAGTAAATTTTCACCAGCATATAATTCACAGCTCCAGAGAAACTAGTATTTCAGTATTATTTTAAGAGAATTTCACAAGGTCCCTCACAGAAGGGGAAAGCGACATAATATACTGAGCATATTGGGAGTCGAGGGTAGTGAATAGAGAGAGTGTTGGTGAAAGAAATGGGGAGGAGGGCATAGCAAGTTGGATTAGGAATAAAGAGAGAGAGAGAGAGAGAGAGAGAGAGAGAGAGAGAGAGAGAGAGAGAGAGAGAGAGAGAGAACTACTAAAAGGTCCTCCACCATTAGAGAGGGAGCCATTACAGGTGTGAAAAGATAACTGACTCTAGAGAAATGTCCAGATACCTACAAGAGTGATCCCAACTGGCAATTTGAGCAACAGTGGAAATGCTACCATAAATGCCCTTCTCTGATAATGAGAATAGTGACTAACTTATCCAATCACAATACAATACAATCACAGAGTATTCATCTAGTAGCTGATGGAAACAGAAGCAAACACCAACAGCTAAACACTGAGCTCAACTTGAAACCAACTGCAGAGAGGGAGGACCTGACCAGCGTAGAGAAATACATACAGACAGCTGACCTGAACAACGAGGAGCTGATGGACCCCAGACTGATATCTGGCAACCTAGCATTGGACCGACTCAGACCCCATAAATATTGGTCTCAGAAGGTCTTGGCAGTCTAAAAGTCTTCTGACAGTGGGAACAGGATGTATCACTGGAACAAAAAAAAGGATTAGGGAGCACATTCCTGGTGGACGAATACTCCCTTAACATAGTAGCAGGAGAGAGGGCCTAGTTCCTACTCCAAATGACTTTACAGACTTAGTTGTCCCCTCCATGATGTATCACCCTACATGTGGAGAAGGGGAAGGATGGGAGGGGAGGGTGGTCGGGGTGCATAGGAGAGTGGGTAAGTGGGATGGACGGAGAGAGTGAGAGAGAGGGAACTGTGATCCATATGTAAAATAAGAAAAATAAAACTGGAATCTGGAAAGTGACGGATACACAACTCATAATTATTTTTTATGCTCAGAGCATTTTTCTGATACAAAGATGATGTTTAAGAAATCTTTGAGCACTGTGAATGATAGAGGGAATAAACCTATTTGAGTTAAAAATAAAATTGACTTTAAAATTAAAATAAAACAATTAATCAAAAAATGTGATGATATTGCATAGTTAACTCCCTAAGATAGAGTGGTCTGTACTCTTCATGGAATAGAGGCTCATTTTTTTACATAATTATACAAATATTTAAATATTGTGCATACTAACACCTATCATCAATTTAATAATTTAATTATAAAATTAGATGATCTGGCATATTTAACCCCACAAGGTGGCACCAATCTACACGTACTGTGTATGACATGATCATTGTTTGATTAAACTATATAATCAAACAACCAGTTGGTATCACATCATCTACTTCCACAAGGTGACTCTAAACCAGACTCATGAATGAAGTTGTCATTATTTATGTAAATAATTTAAATACATAATTAAATTTTTAGAAAGTTTTGCATACTTGACTTTCACATTGTGGTGCAAATATCTACTGATCATCGATTATCTAATGTCCTATTTTAATAATTAAATAATTATATAATCAGTGGATGAGATGGTATGCTATACTAGATTGATGTTGTCTCTTAAGACTCCCAATAGATTGTGCCAAATTATATGGATGATCAAATATTTAATCACAGATTTCAGTAGTAAGAGGTATAAATGACTAAATATCATTGTGTATCCAGGGTTTAAGAGGATCTCAGATAGTTGATATTGGGACAACTTCATTAGAGATGAACTGCTCTCCAATTAGTCCACAGTCTAGTCTAACAAATTGATTAACACCTTCCTGAAGGAAGTTAACAATGGAAAACTCACCCCTTGTTGAATAATTGTAAGTGTTTTTATCTTCTTAATCCATAGTTTAACTCCCTAGGGAAGATGACATTCATCAACAAAAGTCTTTGGACTGTTTCTCCACAGACTGTAATTTCTGATATTAGGTAATCTTGAATTGGGTAATATTAATAGTCGTAGCCCCAACATCCAGGGATTTTGTTTAGGAGAATCATTTTTCACAAATGCTGTCATTAAAAGTTTTATGAGATACTTATTTGGGAGATGAAAATTTCCAATCTAAGTTGCTCTCTGGTACTTGGCCCATGATACCAGAATATAGAATTCCAGCAGCATTGCCAGGCAACATTTATGAAGCAACATTCTGTCACATTCTTGTACACCTGCCACTTGCTAAAATGCACCCCCATTAATGGACTAAACTTATAGCCTCACTGATTTTCTCCCAAGACTGCAACTACATGTCTATAGTGACATGTACATGAAAATGAACGCATCCTTATGCTGCTCTACTGCCTTGATGAAAATATAATAATATTTCATTTGCTTCAATTCTCTTATTTACAGGGTTGAGACAATAACATTATTGGCCTCTACCTTAATCCATTTCTATTCACTGAAATGAAGATAAGCTTCTGTTCATTCTCTAAACTTTAGAAGAGTTTAAACCAATGGTGTCATTTCAAATGTGGGGAGAAATGGGTGAATGAATTATTGTAGCAGTGCACAAACACACAGAGAAACACACACACACACACACACACACACACACACACACACAAACTCATTTGACAAAAAAATGACAGTCATGCTAAGAAACGCCCATGCTCACAGAGCTTCCATTCAACAAGAATGGACTCAGGAAAATTACTACAAAAAAATCAGCGGGATCTCCAAAGTTACCTTTGCCCACAGACCAAAAGAAGAAGTGCAGAGAATACAACATGTATATTCTCAAGTCGTGGGATGGGTGGGTTAGTTATTTGATGGGATATGGGTGTTTGTTATCATTAAGAGAGAATATAAAGTAAAAGGGAACAATAACTTTAAATAATTTACAATGGTATGGGATATGGTATAGTGAAACAAATGTAAAGTTTTTGTTCTTTTACTAGATGTATGTTTCTACTCTTTAAGTTATTGCATTTAAGAAGCTTATTTAAAAATGAATATATAACTAAAAAAGACTGAACATATAGTCATAATAGGCATTTTTTCAATGTTAATCATGTATATTTAGATATATAAATGTCCCTAAAACATGGCAAAGACCTCCAAAATATGGCATTTAAGATGTATAGTATCCTAAGTCTTTTTATGTGAGCGAGACATGTCTGCTCCAATCAGCACAAATTTACTTCATAAAAGGATGACGAGCATGGTAGATCCTCTATATTGAGTTTGTTTCACTTTGTCAAAACTAGTCTTTTGAACAAGTATCTCTAGCCTTGACAGCTGATGCAATGCTCTACAAACCTGACAACCAGGATGCAAATGAGAAGGATTGCAGAACTCTGCCAAAAAAAAAACAAAAAAAAAAACAAAAAAACATACAACAGTTCTCTAAATCCCTGCTTCACAGAAAAGTCTGCCAGATATTCTAGGCCTGTAGGACAAAAGTGGATGCCCCAAAATTGATGAGGAACATTAGTTGCCTCTTCAGCCAGCCAGCTATCTCTGTTGTTTGTAACGTTTTGGAGGTGTCTTCCACTGCACTTCCTGTTTCCTCAGGAAGTATTATATTATTATGCAACATTTGATGGAGTTGAAATTTGGATAGTTATAGTTACATTTTTCCTTTGTATTGATAGAAGGTAATTAGGAATAGAACTTTGGGCTCATCAATGTAAGAGGGGAATGGGGATGGGGGGATGAAAGGGGAGTGTGGCCAGGGTGCATGTCACAGGGAAAAGTGGGTAAAAGAGATAGAAGGAGAGAGGGAGCACAAAGCTTTTCACCCTAGACTTAGAATCTTGAGTTTTTTAGAATGATAGAGAATAGGGTAGAACTGCCTAGATAATTAAATATTCCACAAGATATATTCATTTTTTCTAAATAAAAAGAAAGATTTATCTTAACCTATATACAATAAGAATATTTATCAAGTATGAGTTATTTTTACAGCATCCAATCATTTATGTTTGGTAATTTAGAGAGAAATCACTGTGTTATATACCTGACATTGATGAGCCCAAAGCTCTGTTCCTAATTTACCATCTGTCATAACTAAGGATACCTATAACTATAAATGTCCATGCTTTAACTCCAACAAAGTTTGCATATTAATACATTTCCTGATTAAACAAGAAGTGAAATGCAAGCCACCTCCAAATCATTAGAAATGGCAGAGATACCTGGCTGCCTGAAGAGTTAACCAAAGTTCCTCTGCATGTTGGGACATCCACTTTTGGCCTGCAGGCATAGTCTATCTGGCAGATTTTTCTGTGATGCAGGAATTTTGAAGAACTGTCCCACCTTGTCTTGCCACACTTCAGCAAACTTCTTTATTTGCATCCTGTTTGTCTGGTTTGTTAAGCATACCACAGCTGTCAAGGCAAGAGATTCTTGCCCAAATGACTAGTTTTGACACAAATGAAAGCAAACTACACATGGAGGTTCTTATATGCAAATCATCCTTTTGTGAAGTAAATTGGTGCTGATTGGAGAAGACATGGTGCACTGTCATGAAAATTCTTAGGTTATTAATGATCTTGAATGACATATTCTGGAGGTAATTGAAGTGTTTGAAGGTCATCCATCAAATATACCTGATTAACCTTGAAAACATGCCTAATTTGACTACATGTTTGATTGGATGACTAACTACTAACCTGTTTTTCTTAATTATACATTTTTTAAATAAGCTAAATAAGTGCAATACCTTAAACAAGAGTAGAAACATAGATCCAGTACAACAAGAACAACTTTACATTTGCGTCAATAAACCAAAGCCCATATCAATGTAAAATATTTGAGGTTAATATTCCTTTTTGAGTTATATTCTCCTTATAAGATGACAAACAACCATAGAAGTAAAATGTCAGATAACCAAAAAATACCCTTCCCACCTATTGGGAAAATTAATGTTTTATTGTCTAGATTTCTTCTTCCTTTTTTCTGAGGACAAAGGCATCTTTGGGAGACATTCATGTTTTTTTTTTTACTGTAATTCTCTAGAATTCCAGTGTAAAGTATTTGCTTTTGTTGCATGGACACTATGTGAGCATCACTGTTACTTAGCATGATTGTTATTTTTGTGTCCAATGTATTTGTGTGTATTTATCTCTGTGCATTTGTGCATTGCTACAATTATGTACTCGTCTACTTTCTCCCCATATTTGCACCTACAGCAAGGAGTCCAGCTGTTCTAAAAATAAGAGAATGAAGAGAAGCTTATTTTCATTTCACTAAATAGAAAAAGATTGAGCTAGATGTCATTGATGCTATTTTCTCCATTTTGAAAATAACAAAATTGAAGCATATGGAATATATTTAAATATACATCAATGTAGTTGAATGGCATAATGATGCCTTCAATGTCATGTTTATATAACTATGAGAATGTAGTTGTTTAATAGGCTTGATAATAAATATACCTAAAAAAAGAGCCTTGCATTTTTGGGAGAAAATCAGTGAGGCTATAAGGTTATTCCATTAGTTGCTATGCTTATTTTCTATGTGGGAGGTGTTCAAGCATGTCGCAGAAAGTTGGCTCAGAAATGTTGCCTGGCAACCCTGCTGGAATTCTATATTCTGGAATCATGGGCCATGAACCAGAGAGCAGCTTAGATGTTAGATGTAGTGTTATCACTGGATATCTTAGTGTTCCAAGATAAGTATCTCATAAAACTTTTAATGACATCATTTATGTAAATTGATTCTTCTAACCAAGTCATAGCCAAATCCCTAGATGTTGGACTACAGCTATGGATATTACCCAATTCCAGATTACCTAACATCAAGGAAAACAACCTGTGGAGAAGCAGTTCAAAGATTTTTGTTGATAAATATCATCTTCCCTAAGGAGTAAAACTATGGATTAAGGAGATAAAAAGACTCACAATTATTCAACAAATGGTGAGTTTTCCATTGTTAGTGTTCCTACAAGAAGTTTTAAATCCATTTGTTAGACTAGACTGAGGGATATTTGTTTAGCAGTTCATCTCTAATGATGAAGCTGCACAATATCAACTATCTAATATCCTCTTTAACCCTAGATCCACAATGACATGTAATCATTTACTAATTTTACTACTGAAATCTGTATTTAAATAATCACTACTCCATGGTGTTTGGCACAACATTATGGGAGTCAAGTAAAGGCAACTTGTGTGTGTCCAGTATGGCAGACTATATCATCTTCTGTTTATGCAATTACTTAATAATTTAAGCAGGACATTAGATAATAGATAAATGGATTTTTACACCTTGTTGGAGATAATTGTGGCAAGTCATTTCATTAATTACTTAAATCAATGACAGTATCATTTTCTTATCTCTCCACAGGTGAATTGTGAGATATTATCTCATTACTCATTTACTATATTCTTTAAGTCTATGATTAAATAATCAATGATCTTGTGAGTTTTGCCAAGTCTTGTAGAAGTCAAATATAAAATACCATAAAATAATTCAATTTTTAATTATTTATTAAAATATGTCATTATTTATTCAGTGATCACGGGAGTTTGAGCCTCCTTTTGAGGGTCAAATGTGCCAAACCATCACATCATCTGATATTGTACTGATATACTTACTTACCTATAAAATTGGTCATTAAAATCAAAGATCATTGGAGTTTGGTTCTACCTTGTTTGATCAATTATGCCAGATATTGTAATTATGTAACTAAATTATTCAAAATGATGATGACATTATGGACCATTAGTCAGTTTTGAAGTCAGATTGTGGAAGTTGACGATGTGACATCATATTATTACTGGGTTACTTAGTCATTTAAGTAGATCGTTCCATCAGCCATGATACTTTGTGTTTAGTGCCACCTTGTTGAAGTTTATGTGCAAGGTTATCTAATTATGCATTCATTTGATTGTAAAGTTCAGTCTGACTCCACTATGTGAGAATTAAATATACAACACCATCTCATTATTCAATGATTTTATCATTATATAATAATTACTTGAAATGATGATGATGTTACTCTTCATCACTGTGGTCTGGCCAGTCTTTCCTGGAAGTTAATTGTGTGTCACTTCTTTGACAATCACTGGAATTTGGTTCCTTTTTGTGGGCATTAAGTGTGCATGACCATTCAATTATTTACTTATATGATTACTTAAATGATGATGAGGTCATCAGTTAGGGGTTTGGCTGCTGTGTGATCAACACAGAAGAGGATTGGAGCCAGGAGCAGCACCCAGAGCTTGAGGGACACTGTGAGATCCAGTGCCTACTGATTACATAATTATAGATTTCAATAATTAATTGATTAAGAAATTTACAAAACTGGATGGTTTCACATCATCAGTTCCTGAGGGTATGCACCAGAACCTGCTATGTTGGACACAGCCATCACCAATTTTAAATATTTAATAATTTAATAATCAGATGATCAGAAGATCTTGTCTAATGAACTCTGTTGTGTGGAATTCATTACAATCCAACAATACACCGCAGTCATAATGAGGCTACTGTGGTGGCCATGTCCACAGCAGCAGGGGCTGTGGCAGCAATGATGGAGGTGCCTTCATCTGCAGAATGAAGAGAGAGAAACCCCTCACTCTCTGTGATGTCATCCTAAGCAATGCTGCCTTGGCAACCACTATGTTACATCCTGTGCCTCTGTTGCTACTGCTTGTCCTTCTCATAGTAGAGGTCAATGAAGCAGGGATGTGGATTAAGTGCTGCAAGGTGCCACTTGAGGTTGCCACACTCCACACTTGGTTATATCATGATGCTTCCTCCAGGTGTAACTCTGGCCATTTCTATACATGACCTCCTTTTTGGGTAATATTCCCTCCTATGAGTGAGTAGAGAGAGAGAGAGAGAGAGAGAGAGAGAGAGAGAGAGAGAGAGAGATACTATTTGTGTATCTTTGTCGTGCCTTTCATGTCTAGCGCCTCATAACTCCCTACATATCTCCACCCAATAACCCACATTAAGCCCTTTGTAATCTAACATTTGATGTCTCAGAAAGCTATGTAGAGTAGGAGAATGGGAAGACATTAGATAGGGTAGTGACCAGGAGGCCAGGGCAGCTGTCTTTACCTAGTAGTCATCTTACAAGATAACAACAGTGTGAAGGAGAACCTCTGTAGTTTGTCTGTGTTTATATGAGACTGACTCTCTTTTGTGTATTAAAAAGAATTCCCCTACACAATACTGTTTATCATCTGGATATTGCTGTCCTGGATACCATGGGTGGGAGTGTAAATAGGAGCCAGGGAGGGAAACACAGATATTGGAGGAGGTACCTATGAAGGTGGACAGATACAAGGCAAGAGGGACCTGTGTGTTCAGTTTCAGGGGTTTGGTGTGGGATGGTGTTTTACTCGCAGGTTGATGTGTTGTCCCATTCTATCTGTGGGTACTTGTTTCTTTTATATGTGTCTGGTGTCCTGGAAGTAAAGGATGAAGGCACCTAGAGGGTATCCTGTGACACCTGTAATGTTGTGAAAAGTCCCTGTACAGGACAACGGAGGATATATGATATATATATATATATATATATATATATATATATATATATATATATCCTAGAGGGCATCCTGTGGGGACACCTGGAATGTTGTCAGAAGTCCCTGTACAGGACAAGAGCGGGAGGATATCATCCTGTGGGACACCTGGAATGTTGTGAGAAGTCCCTGTACAGGACAACGGAGGATGTATGCTACATATATAATAGAGGGCATCCTGTTGGGACACCTGGAATTTTATGAGAAATCCCTGTAAAGGACAACAGAGGATATATGCCCAATAGCCACGTCCAAGATATTGTTTGTTAAGCATGTCCCTTCTGCTACAAAACACATGACATTTCTCTTGGCTTCACTAAGAGTGGTGTGTAGGCTAGCCAGTAAGCCTACCTGTGTTCCTTCTTGGGGTGTTCTGAGGGATGACAGGGTCCAAAAACAAATTGTTTCAGGGCACTGAAGAAGATGTCCCATCTCTCCTCCACACCCCTTGGAATTGAGCCCTTGCAGCAGTTCAAGATGATGAGAATTTCTGGCACCCTTGAATCCCAAAAAGTAGCTCCAAACTCCACTGATCACAGATTATGTAAGGAATAATTTACATAATAAAATGTCAAAATAATTGGATATTTCACTCATGAAGGATTTTAAATTTTTAATAAATTTAATAATGGGGCGATCAGATGATCTTGCCTAATGAACTCTGTTTGGCTAATGTCATCATGTGGCACTGAGTTTCTGCGGTCCTGATAAGGCCCCTTCAGAAGCTGGTATACTTGCAGTGGCAGCTGCTGTTTCACTTGCTGAACCAAGAGAGAAGCTAGTTGCACTCTGTGACATCATCCCTGGCAATGCATCTATGATGGTGATGGGCCTCTGGTGCTGCCACTTGTTCTTCTCATAGTAGAGTAAGGTGAAAGAAGGAATTTCGAGGAACAGCAGCTAGCACCCAATCTGACTGCCACACAAAGCTTGGTCGAATTGTTGCACTTCTTCTCATTGGACAGCATGACACCTTCTGGACTCTATCTTCTAGTGACCCTGGAGCTCTGGGTACTGCTGCATATTCTTGGGCATCTGCTCAAAAAAACTGCCATAGCCTAACCTCCTAACTCTATTCAATAGATGACATCATTGCATTTAAATATTAAATATGTCAATAATTGGATGCTCTTGCCTAGTTGACCACCACACATTGACACCAAACTCAAGTGATCATTGATGTAATAATGGCATATATAACAAGTAAATACTTAGGTAATTAATTAGGTGATATCACATAATTGACTTTCAGGGAATACTGGCCAGACTCCAGTCAGGAAGGAGATATCGTTGATATGAGTGATTAAGCAACTAAAAAATGTGATTAAGAAGCACACTTGACTCCCCCAAATGAAGACACACTAGACTATTCCTGGAATACATAATGATTTCTTTATGTAATAAAATAAACATGTAAATAAATATTTTGATGGTTTTGCATGTTAACTCTCACCAGGTGCCAAACTTAAAGTCCACTGATGACTTAACACATATCACCCCTTTAAGTAACTAAACATCAAATAATGATATGATGTCTCATCATCCACTTCCCCCACTGCTACATCAAATCTGACTGGTGTTGATAATGTCATAGTCTATTTAAATAATTTAAACACATAATTAAATATTTAGATGGTCCCTCATACTTGACACCCACAAGGTGGCACAAAACTCCAGTGATCTTTGATTATCTAATGACCTGTTTTAATAATTGTATAATCAGAGGATGGCACAGCCTGGCAGGATTTGTCTCTTTCTAGACTCTCACAAGATTGTGTCAAATTCCAGTGATCACTGATTAATAATAGATATGAATAAAAAGTAAATAAATGGGTAAAGTGACATTGTGTATCAAAAGTTTCATAGGGTATCAGATAATTAATGTTCCTCAGTGAGCTCATTAGAGATAAACTCCTGCCCAATGATTCCTCAGTCCGGTCTAGCATATGGATGGAAACATTCCTGAAAGAATCCAACTATGGAAAACTCACCTTTTGTTGGATAAATGTGAGCTCTTTTTAATTTCTTAATCAATAGATATGCTTCTTAGGGAAGATGACATTCATCAACAAAAGTCGTTGAACTGTTTTTCCACAGACTATATTCCCTGATATTAGATAATCTTGAATTGTGTAATATTAATAGCTCCAGACCAACTTCCACAGATTTGGCCACAAATGTTGTCATTAAAGGAAGTATGGAACACATAGCTTGGGCAACTAAAATATCTAGTATCTCAGCTGCTCTCTGCTTCTTGTGCCCATGCTGTAAGAATAGAGAATTCCACCATCGTTTCCAGGCAATAGTTAAGACCAAACATTCTGTAACATTCTGGTAACACTTCCACATACTTAAACAACCCCACCCATTCATGGGCTTGCATTATATCCTCATTGTTTTTCTCCCAAAACTGCAAAGTTCTTTGTTGATTTATACTTATTTTTTCGATTATCCTGCTAAATAATTACATGGCACTAGGTATTCTACATTTGAAAGTGAAAGCATCACCATACCATTCAATTAGATTGATAATTATTTAATAATATTTTTTATACTCCAATTTTTATATTTCCAGAATGTAGACAATACCATTCTTGTGCCTCTAGGTTAACCCAGATTTATTTATTGAAAGAAAAATAAGCTTTTCGCCATTTTATCTTTAGAACAACTAGACCACATGGTATAGTTGTAAATGTAAGGAGAAAGTAGGTAGGTGATGTTGCAATGCACAAAGACACACAGAGAAAAACAAATATACTCACACACACACACACACACACACACACACACACTTGCACAAACACTACAACAAACACATTATGCAAAAACACCAGTCATGCTAAGAGACAACCATGCTCACAGAGCTTCCATGCAACAAGAATAACTTACTCTGGACTCCTGGGAAATTATTGTAAAAAAACCCGAGAAGAGAGAATTTTTATATGAAACTTCTCTGGGTCCCCAAGTAATGAGAAATGACTTACTAAATCAAAATGTGTTCTATTTCTGAGGCAAAGAAGATTAATAACTGCAATCATTACAGAGTTTGATAAGAGTTTATTTAACAGCATTGAATTTATCTACCATGGTCTTAGCATAGAGTGTTAGAAAATACATTTGTTTTTTCTCAAAATGCTAAAAATATGGCAAATAAACACTTTTTGGACATTTTTCAATAATTGTTTTAACACTTGTTAAACACTTGTAAATTGAAACGCTGTTACTCACTTTGAAACATTACAAGCTGTCCCTGCTGCTCAGACATGGGGCTGCCTGCCCAGGCTCCTAGGGGCCAGGAAGCAGCCACGCCCATGCCACGAACAAACATGCCCACACCACGCCCTCATAGGCCACGCCCAGTACCGACCTGCAGAGCCCTGAACTCCATATCCTGCACAGCCTGGTAGCCTTAGCAGGACAACACAGGAGACCCTACAGGCCATGCCACATTTACTACAAATCTG
>JANBXA010000386.1:0-58970 GCA_030556225.1 Cricetiscus sungorus | reverse complement strand
AATGGTTCTAGTTCAATTTCAGGATGTTGTTTCAAGTTCAGGTTCCGGAAAATGGTTGATGTTCAAATTTCTAGTGTGAGGGTTCTGGTTCAGTGTGTTTTGCAGGTTCATGGTGAGCTTTCAGTCCAGGTTAGATGTGATTGTTCACGTTCAGGTTCAGGGTGAAGTTTCGGGGTTTATAATCGATTTCAGTGTTAGGGTGAGGGTTCAGGTGAAAGTTAAGTGTGAGTGTTCAGGTGCCATTTCATGTTCAGTTTCTAGTTCAGGGTGTGGTTTTAAGTTCAGATTTAGCTTCATGGTGAAGGTTAAAGTTCAGTTTCAGAGTGAGGGTTGATGATCAAGTGTCAGGTTCAGGCCCAGGGTGAGTTTTAAAGGTCAGAGTTCAATTTCAGTGTCAGGGTGAGGGTTTAGGACCAGGTTTTGAGTGAGTGTTCAGATTCAGGTTCTGAGTGAGGGTTCATCTTTTGTTTCATGGTGAGAGTCAGGCTCATGCTGAGGGTTCAGGTTCAGTTTCAGGTTCAGGGTGAGTATTCAGGTGCAGGTTCAGTGTGAGGGCTAAGGTTCATGTTTCAGGTTCAGGTTGAGGGTGAGAGTTCAGTTCAAGTTCAGGTTGAGGGTTCTGGTACAGGGTTCCTTTTCAGGTACAGCATGAGGGTTCAGGTCCAGGTTTAAGTTCAGGTTCAGGGTGAGAGTTCAGGTTCAGGGTCATGGCATAGTTTCGGGTTTCTGGTTTAAAATAAGGATGAGGATTCATGTTAATGGGTTGGGTTCATGTTTAATGTCAGTGTTCAGTATCAGGTTCAGGTTCAGGGTGTGTGTTCAGGTTCAGGTTTCAGGTTCAGCTTCAGGCTCAGTGTGAGGATAAGGAGCATGTTTAGGGTTCAGCTTCAGGTTCAAATTCAGGTTCACGTTCAGGGTAATGGTTCACTTTCAGTTTCAGGATTAATGTTTATGGTTTGGGTTTATGTTTAAGTTCAGGGTGAACGTTAAGTTTCAGGTTCTGGATGATGTTTAAGATTTATGGTTCAGATGTAGCTTCAGGATGATGGTTCAGGTTCAGGTTCAGTGTGAGGACTCAAGTTCAAATTCAGGGTTCAGGTTCAGGTTCATGGTGAGGGTTCAGTCTCAGAGTAAGAGTTCAATTTCAATTTCAAGAAAAGTGTTTAGGTTTTTGGTTAATGTACAAGTTCAGGTTTCAGGTTCAGTTTCAGGTTCAGGTTAAAGTTAAGTGTGAATGTTCAGGTACAGGTTCAGGATATGGTTGAGTTTTCAGGGTTCAGCATCAGGGTCAGGATGTGAGGGTTCTGGTCCAAATTCAGGGTAAGGATTCAAGTCAAGTTCACATTCAGGTTAAGGTTCAGTGTGAGGGTTCAAAACCAGGGTGAGAGTTGAGTTTCAGGTTCAGGGTCAGGGTGAGGATGGAGGGTAAGGTTAAGGATTCGGGTTCAGGATTCAGTTTCAGTTTCAGGTTCAGGTTCATGTTCAGAGAGATGTTTGAGATTATGGTTCAGGTTCAGGGTGAAGGAAAGGTTCTGGTTCAGGTTCAGAGAGAAAGTACAGGTTAAGTTTCAAGTTGAAGTTCTGGTTCAGGGTCTGGTTTCAGGTTCAGAGTAAGTGTTTATGTTTAATTCCAGGGTGTGTGTCCAGATTTAGGGTCCAGGCACAAGTTGAGGATTAGGTTCAGGTTCAGTGTTCATGTTCAAAATCAGGGTGTATTTGAAGGTTCAAGTTCAGAATAAATTCTCAGGTTCAGGTTCAGGGTTAGGTTTTGGGTTAAGTTTAAGGTTTCTATTCAGGGTGAGGGTTAAACTTTAGGGTTCAGTTTCATGGTGAGGGATCATAGTCATGTTCGGGCTGTGTGTTCATGTTCAAGTTCTGGATCAACATTCTGTTTCAGTGGCCTTTTTTAGATTGAGGGTGAGTATTCATGTTTGGGTTCAGGTCCTGATTCATGTGAAGTGTGACTGTTCAGTTTCAGGGTAATGGTTCAGGTTCAGTTTCTGGGAGAGGATTCAGGTCCGGGTTCAGGTTAAATTTCAAGTGAGGGTTTAGGTTCTGGATTCAGATTCAGAATCAGGGTGAGTGTTCATGTTCCCCAGTGAGACTTGACTTTAGATTCAGGCTTTGGGTTCAGATTCAAATTCAGGTTGCACGATCAGGTTGAGTGAGATGATTGAGGTCATAATTCAGGTTCAGTATGAGGGTTAAGGATCAGATTCAGGTTCAGCATCAGGGATCAGGTTCAGTATTTTTTTGTTCAAATTCAGTTTCAGGGTGAGGGTTCAGGTGTAAGGTAAGGAATCAGGTTCAGATCCAAGGTAAGGGTTCAGGTTTATGGTTCAGGTTCAAGTTAAGGGTTATGGTTCAGGTTCTGGTTCTGGTTTAGAAACAATTCATATTTATGGTGTGTTTTTAGGTTCAGGTTCAGTGTTAGGTTTCAGGTTCAGTTTCAGGGTTAAGATTCAGGTTCTGGTTGATGGTTCAGGTTCAGGTTTAGGAGGAGGGTTCAGGTTCACGGTGAAGGTTTATGGTGAAGGTACAAGTTCTTGTTCAGGGTGAGGGTTTAGGTTCAGGTTGAGGGTTTAGGTTCAGGTTGAGTGTGTGTTCAGGTTCGGGCTTAGGATCAGGGTGAGGGTTTAGTTTGAGGGTCAGGGTTAGGTTTCAGTTTCTGGTTAAAATTCAGATAGATTCAGGGTGTGGGTTAAGGTTCAGGGAGTGATTCAGGTTCAAATGCAGGGTGAGTGTTATGGTTCAGGTCAGGTTCAGGGTTCAGGTTCAGGTTTCAGATTCAGGTTCAGTGTGTGGGATTTGCTTTAAGTTCAGGTTCTGGTTTTGGGTTGAGATCAGGTTCAGGTTCAAGGTTCAGTTTCAGGGTTCAGGGTAAGTTTCTGAGTGAGGGTTGATTTTCAGGTTTAGTGTGAGGATTCATGTACAGTTTTGGGGTGAGAGTTCTGTTTGGGATTCATGTTCAGGTTCAGGGTGTGATTTCATGTTCAGGGTTGAGGTTCAGGACCAGTGTTCAGTTTCAGGTTCAGAGTGTGGGTTAATTTCAGTGGTCAGGTTCAGGTTCAGGGTGAGGGTTTAACTTCCAATTCAGGGCAAGTGTTCAGGTTCAGGTTCATGTTTAAGGTATTGTTCAGGTAAACATGTAGGTTAAGGATAAGGTTTCAGGTTCAGGTTAGGTTTCAGGTTAAGGTTCAGGGTGAAGTTCAGGGGTGAGGGTGAGGGTTCAGAATTCAGTTTTAGATTGAGGATGAGTGTTCAGTTTCAGGAGCAGGTGCAGTGTGAGGGTGTATGTGCAGTTTCTGGGTGAGTATTCAGGTTCGAGATTCAGGTACAGGTATAGGTTGAGAGTTCAGGTTAAGGTTCAGGTTCAGGTTCAGAGTGATTGTTCAGGTTTATGTTCAGGTTCAGGGAGAGAGTTCAGTTTCAGGAACAGGATGAGGATTCATGTTCAGGATTGAGTTTAGGTTTATATTCAGAGTGAGCATTCATGTTTAGGGTTCAGGTTCAAGTTAATGGTTTAGGTACAGGTTTAGGGTTCATAGTTATTGTTTAGATACAGGTTCATGGTAAGTGTTCAGGTTCAGTTTCAGGGTGAGAGTTCAGGTACCGGTTCAGGATTTGGTTTCTCCTTCAGGGTTCAAGTTAAGGTTATGTGTAGGGATCAGGTTTATGTTCAAGTTTCAGGATCAGTGCAAAGGTTCAGGTTAAGGGTGAGGGTTCTCTTTCAGGTTCATGTTCAGTTTCAGGGTTTGGGTTCAAGTTCAGAATTCAGGTTCAGGTTAAATGTGAGTGTTCAGGTACAAATTGAGGGTTGAGTGTAGCGTGTATGTTTCTGCCAACCAGCCAGTCTGGGCCCATAGCCGCACCAGCCACAAATAACACTCTGAGACTCTGTAATTGATATAATCCTGTTGGCCAGTTACCATAATTGTTAACGAGCTAGCTCTGCCTTAATTATTAACCCATTTCTACTTATCTAAGTATTTCCACGTGGTTGTCTTATGGGGAGCCGCGGTAGGCGTCCTGCTTCTTCCCTAGGCTACATCTTGACTCATCCCTACTACTTCCTATTTCCTCCTCCTGGCCTCCTAGCCCCGCCTATCTTGTTTCCAATGGCCACAGACCTTTATTAACCTGTATGAGAAACATATATACAGAATAACATCACCCATCATCTCCTTTTTCTGTCTAAAGTAAAAGAAGGGGTTTAACCTTAACATAGCAAAATATACCATTCAACAGTTATCAAATAAGAATTACAGTTAACAATATGTAGTCCAGTAACATTTTGTAAGACTTAAAGAAAATATCATCTATCCTATCTTTGTGAGTCCAAAGTCTTATATGTAACTTATCTTTAATCTTTACTAAGGAAAACTATAACCATAACTATCTGTCTTCAACTCCATCAAAGACCACAGAAGGATAATATATAAACTCTAGAAATGACAGAGACAACTCATTGCCTGGTCAGTCACCCGAAGTTCATCTGTAATGTTCCATCTTCAGCCCATAGGCCATAGTGTGTACCCAGACTCCTCAACAAGGCAGGAAACTTTTCTCTGTTTCCTGTAGACTGTCTGGCTGTCTGGCAGCATCTTCCATGAAGCAGGAATCCTGTATCAATGTCCATCTTGCATCAGCAGTCACCTTTTTTGTGGGTCCTGCATGTTCAGTTTCTACAACATAAAGTCAAACAGTCCAGACAAGAACAGTATCTTGTCCATATGGCTAGTCTTGCCATGATGGAAGCAAACTCCATAATGTGTTTCTTCGATGTCCATCTTCCTTTCTGATACAGGTAGTGTTACCAGGAGCAGTTGTGCCTCACTGTCAAGAAAATCCCTAAACCATTTTAAATGCCATATTCTGTAGGTCTTTGAAAGGTTTGAAGAATGCTTATTCATCTCAAATACATCTCTATATATCTAGAAAACCTAACTAACTCCAAGCTTGACTATCATAGGTAACTCTCTAATCTGTACTAAATTATACATTACATTTTCCAATGAGCTATATAAACACAATACCTAAACAAGAGGAGAAATATACATATCATAAAATTGACCTTAAATTGTATCAATAAATGAAAATCCATTCCAAAGCAAAGTATTCATATCTATACCAAATTCCCTTTTGACCTTTAAAAAGATTGCTTATGGGTATAACCATTTATAACCAAGCCCATTTAAATGAAAACAAACATTTATAAACAATATTTGGGAATTTGGGCGTCGTTCTTTCCAAACTACTTCCTGCTGGTACAGGGTGCTGTCATGGGGGTCCAAAGAAGACGCAGAAATCTTGGCAGTAGTCTGCAAGGCTTTGACTCAATTGCTTTGAATGTTGGGTCATCTGGGGCAATGTTTCAGGGCGTCTGGCTTGATCAAACCACATAAGTCTGGAAAGAATACACAGCTTATCATTTTCTGTGGAAACAAAAATAGAAATCCTTTTCCCCAGTAACTTGTCCTTAGGCTTAAATTTTGGAGTCAAAGCATTTTTAAAATATATAAATTGAATTAATCTAGCAGCATTTCTTTTACCAGTAGTTATTTTCTCAGCAATCATATAATTTAAAGACAACAGAATCACGTATAATATCCAAAATTTCTCTGTGTTTTCCATCTTTACGTGGCTTTTATATTACTCTATTTCTTCTACTTCTATTTTTACATATTTTGAGACAGGGTTTTTCTGTGTAACTTTTATCTGTCCTGGAATTCACTGCATACCAGGTTTGCTTTGAAATCACAGAGATCTGCTTGCCTCTGTCTGCCGAGTGCTGGGATTAATGGTGTGCGCCACCATACCCATTCATTCTACTTCCTTTTTTTCTTTTTTAAACCATTGTATCCTGTTTCTTTTTCTCTCCCAAGCCAGCGTATTTTTTAAAACACAGTGAAAACCTTTATTGCAGCTCTTGTACACACCAATGAATTGTTAGCAGAGCTCTTTAAAAGCAATGTGGCTTTTTTGCCACTTATGCTAATTTTGGAAACCTCCCTTAAAGGAGTCGCGTTAATCTCTGTCTACAGCAAAAAAATCCAACCAAGAAAATGCTGCTACTAAGAAGTCTTGCTAGTCTCTGTTTCCTAGTTTCTAAAACATTTCTTAAGCTCTTATTAGTTTTAAGTGAAAGTTCTTTAGCCACGTTGGGCGCCATATGTAGCATGTATGTTTCCGCCAGCCCGCCATTCTGGGCCCACAGCTGCACCAGCCCCAAATAGCACTCAGAGACTCTGTATTTGATACAATCCTGTTGGCCAATTACCATTACTGTTTATGGGCTAGCTCTGTCTTAATTATTAACCCATTTCTACTTATCTAAGTATTTCCACGTGGTCGTCTTATTGGGAAGCCTAGGTGGGCGTCCTGCTTCTTCCCCAGGCTACATCTCGACTCCTCCCCTCTACTTCCTCTTTCCTCCTTGTCTCCTAGCCCCGCCTATCTTGCTATCTCATTGGCCACAGAGCTTTATTAACCAGTACGAGAAACATGTATACAGAATAACATCTCCCATCAGTTGAGGTTCAGGGATCAGCTTCAGGGTGCAGGGTGAGTGTTTTGATTCAGAATCTTGTTGCAGGTCTGGTTACTTTTAGTTTTGGGGAGAGGGTTCAGTTTCAGGTTCAATCTGAGTGAGCAGATTCAGGTTCAGAGAGGGTGTTCATTTTCAATTTCATTGTGAAAATTAAGGTTCAGGTTCAGCATCAGGGTGCTGTTTCAGGCCCAGTTTCAAGGTGAGGGTTCAGGTTGAGGTTCAGGGTGATGGTTCATGTTCAGAGTTCTGATACAGGTTCAGGATAGGAGCTCAGGTTGATGGTCATGATGACTGTTCAACTTCAGGTTCAGGATAAGGGTGAAGTTTCAAGTAAAGGTTCTGGGTGAGGGTTCATCTTTGGGTTCATGTTCAGGTTAAGGTTCAGGGTGAGAAGTTAGGTCCAATGTTCAGATTCAGATTTAGGATGAGGGTTCTGGTTCAGGTTCAGGGTGATGGATCAGGCAATGTTTCAGGTTCAGGGTGAGGGTTAAGGCTCAGGTTCAGCTTCACATTGATGATTCAGGATCAGGTCAGAGTGAGGGTTGAGGTTCAGGTACAGTGTGGGGGTTCAGTTTCACTTTTGAGTTAAAGATCAGGCTCAGGTTTAGGATTCAGATTCAGAGTTGAGGTTTAGTTACAGGGTAAGTGTTCAAGTTCAGCTTTAGAATGAGCGTTCAGGTTATGGTGCATGTTCAGATTCAGTGTGCGGGTTCAGGTTCAGATGCACAATGAGGATGCAGGTTCAGTTTCAGGTTCAGTGTGAGGGTTCAGGTTTAGGTTCAGGATTCAGGTTCAGAGTGACAATTCAATTCATGTTCAGGGTAAGCATTAAGGTTCAGATTCAGGGTTGGGTTCAGGTGCACGGTTCAGTTGGAAGTTCAGGTTGAGGGTTCAGGTTAAGAGTGAGGAATTGGGTTTAGCTTTAGGGTGATGGCTCTGTTTGATGTTCAGGTTCATGTTCACGGTTAGGCTACAGATTAAGTGTTCAGGTTCAGGTTCAACGTGAGTGTTCAGGTACAGGTTCAGGCTGAGGGTTAGGTTAAGTGTTGAGGTTCAGGTTCAGGGTGAGGGTTAGTATTCAGGTGCAGGGTGAGGATTCAGGATCAGGTTAAGTGTCAGGGTTCAGGTTCTGGTTCAGGTTGAAGGTTCAAATTCATGTTCATGGTGAGGTTACAGGTTCAGGTTCAAGTTTCAGGTACAAGTTGAAAGATCTGGTTCAGGTTTCATGTTCAGATTCAGGGTAAGTGTTCACCTTCAGGATTGGTTTCATGGAAAGGTTAAAGTTCAAGTTCAGGATGAGGGTTAGGGTTCTTAGTTCAGGTTCAGATTGAGGGTGTGTGTTTCACGGTGAGGGTTCAATTTCTGGTTCTGAATGAAGGTTCAGGTTCAGGTTCAAGTTCACCATGAAGGTTCAGATTCAGGTTAAGGTTCAATGTCAAGGGCCCTCACCCTTGACACAGGATTCACTTTCAAGTGTAGGCTGAGTGTTTTGTTTCAGGTGCAGGTGCAGTGTGGTGGTGTATGTGCAGGTTCTGGATGAGTAATCAGGTTCAACCTCAGGGTTTGGTTCAGTTTCAGATTAAGATGAGGGTCCAGTTTCAGGTTCAGTGTTAAGGTTCACTGTAAGGATCAGGATTAGGTTTCAGGTTGTGCTTGAAGGTGGGACTTCTGTTTAAGTTTTTACCACATTCAGGGTTCAGGTTCAGGTTCATTTTGAGGGTTCAGTTACAGGTTTATGGTGATGGTCCAGGTTCATGTTCAAGGTGCGTGTAAGGATTCAGGTTCAGGTTCGGGGTGAGTGTTTAGGCTCATGTTGAGGGTCAAGTTCAGGGTTTGGGTTCAAATTCAGAGTGAGGATTCAGGTTCAGGTTCAAGGTGAGGATTCATGATTAGGTTTAGGTTGAGGGTGGGGATTGTTTTTCAGGTTCATTATGAGGGTTCAAGTTCATGTTCAGAGTGAGTGAACAGGTTCAGGTTCATTGTTCAGGTTCAGATGCTGGATTACGGTTAAGGTTTGTGGTTAGTGTTCTGGTTAGGGGTGAGGGGTTCAGTATGAGTTTTCAGGTTCAGGATTCAGGTTTATATTGAGGGTGAGGTGTTAGCTTGATGGTAAAGTTTTAGGTTCACTTTCAAGATGAAGGATCAGGTTCAAGTATAATTTCAGGGTGATGGTTCAGGTTCTTGTTTAGGTCAAGCTTTAGGGTGAGGATGAAGGTGCAGGATTCTGTTTCAAATTCAGGGCGAGTGTTCAGGTTCAGGTTCAAGTGCAAATGCAATGTGAGAGTGCAGCTCCAGGTGCAGGTTCAGGATAAGTGCTCAGGTCCATTATTAGGGTGAGGGTTCAGGTAAAAATCAAGAGTTCACGTTCAGGATCATGTTCAGGGTGAGTGTTCATGTTTGGGTCTTTGTTCAGATAAACATGCTTGATGAGGGTTCAGGTCTAGTTTTCATGTTCATGTTCAGGTTCAGGTTCAGGGTGAGGGTTCAGCTTCAGGTTCAGGGTTCAAGTTCAGGGTAAGGGTTAAGGTACAGGTTCAGGGTTCAGGTTCAAGTTCAGCATGACAGTTTAGGTTCTTGATTCAGGTTCAGATTCTGGCTGAGTTTCTGATTCACTTTGAAGGATCAGGTTCAATTTCAGGATGAAGTTTCAGGTTCATGTTCAGCATGAGGGTTCAGGATTATTTTCTTGTTCAGGGTGAGGGTGAGGCTTCAGGTACAGGTTCAGGCTGTTGGTTTAGGTTCAGTTTCATGTTCATGTTAAAGTTCAGTGTGAGGCTTCATATCCAGTGTGATGGTTCAGGTTGTTGCTGAGTGTTCAGGTTCAGGTACAGAGTGAGGGTTCAGGTTCAGGGTTAAGTTTCAGGTTCAAGTTCAGGTTCAGGTTCAGGGTTTAGGTTCAGGTTCAGGTTCAGGTTCAGGGTAAAAGTTCATGTTCAGCATGAGCGTTCAGGTTTAGGGTTCAGGTTTGGATTCAGGGTGAGGGTTCAAGTTCTAGGTTCATGTTCAAAATCAGGTAAGTGTTCATGTTCATTGTGATTATTCAGGCTCAGATTCAGAGTGAGGGTTTAGGTTTAGTTTCCTGTTCACATTGAGGGTTCAAGTGTAGGTGAAGGGTGAGGGTGCAGGTGCAGGTTCAGGTTCAGTATCATGATCAGCTTCAGGTTGATTTTTCAGGTTCACATTGAGGGTTCAGGTTCAGCTTCAGTGTCAGGGTTCAGTTTGGGGTACATGTTCAAGTCCAGGGTGAGGTTTCAGGTCAGGGTGAGTGTTCAGATTAAGCAGGAGTGTTTAGTTTCAGGTTCAGGATTCAGGTTCAGGTTCAGATAGAGAGTTGAGGTTAAGTTTTAGGTTCAAGGTGTGTGTTCAGATACAGGTTCAGGTTCATAGTGAGGGTTCTACTTCAGGGTTCAGGTTCTGGGTAAGGATCAGTATCCAGTCCAGAGTCATGATCAGGGTTCAGGGTGAGGTTTCTGTTTTGGTTCATGTTCAGCTTTAGGGTTTGGTTTTAAATCCAGTGTTCTGGTTCAGGTTCAGGGTGTATACAGGTTCAGATTCATGTTCAAGGTTTAGGTCCATGGTTCAGGTTTAGGGTTCAGATTTAGGATTCTGGTTCTGATTCAGATTGAGTGATCTGGTTATCGTTAAGTTTCAGGAAGAGGGTTCAGGTTCAGGGTGAGGGTTCAGATTCATGTTCAGGGTTTATGTTCATGGTTCAGGTTCATGGTTCAGGTTTAGGATTGTGGTTCTGATTCAGATTGAATGTTCTGGCTATTGTTAAGTTTCAGGAAGCGGGTTCAGGTTCAGGTTCAGGGTAAGGGTTCAGATTCAGGTTCAGAGAGAGGGTAAGGTTCATGGTTCAGTTATAGGATCATGTTAAGGGCTCAGGTTCGGGATCAGGGTGAGGGTTTAAGTAAAATTTCTGGGTGGGTGTTTAGGTTTGGGTTTATGTTAAGGTTCAGGTTTAAGGTTAGGTTTATGTTTCAGCTTATGGTTCAGGTTCAGAGTGAGGGTTCAGGCAAAGGGTTAGGATGAATGTTAAGAATCATGTTCAGCTTTCTGGTCATGGTTCAAGTTCAAATCAGAGTGAGGGTTTAGGTACAGGTTAAAGGTTCAGTTTCTGGATCGAGGTCAGGTTCAGGTTCAGGGTGAGGATTCAGATTTCATATTCTGGTTCAGTATGATAGTTCAGGTTCAGTGCACAACGAGGGTGCAGGTGCAGATTCAGTTTGAGAAATCAGGTTCAGGTTCAGTGTGAAGGTTCAGCTTCTGTTTCAGGTAGAGGTTCTTGGTGAGAATTTGGGGTCAGGTTCATGTACAGGTGAGGGTGAATGTTCAGGGTGAGGGTGAGGGTTAATGGTTGAGGGTGAGGGTGAGGGTTTACATTCAGGAATAATATTCAAGCTTCAGATACAGGTTCAGCATGAAGTTCAATTTCAGGCATTAGATTCAGATTCAGCTTGAAGATTCAGGTTCAGGTTCTGTTTCCATGTGCGAGTCAGGTTTTAAGTTCAGGTTAAGGTTGAGAGTTCAGGTTCATGTTCAAGCTGAGGGTTCAGGTGAGTGTTCAGGTACAGTTCAGGTTCAGGATTACAGTGTAGGTTCAGGTTCAGGCTCAGATTCAGGATGAGGGTTCAGGTTCAGGTGCAGGTTGAGGGTTTGGTGCTGGTTCACGGAGAATGTTCAAGTTCAGTCAGGTTCAGGGTTCATTTTAGGGCTGAATGTTCATGTTCAGTTTCATGTTAAGGTTGAAGGTGAAGGTTCGGATTCAGAGAAAGTGTTCTGTGTGGAATTTTGTTAAGGTTCAGTTTGAGGGTTCAGGTTCAAGTTCAGGTTCAGGGTAAGAGTTCAGCTTCATGTTAAGGGTGAGTGTTAAGTTTCACTTTCTTTTATAGGGTAAGGTTTCAGGTTCCGGTTCTGGGTGAGGGAAAAATTCAAGATCAGAGTGAGGGTCCAGATTCAGATTCAGGTTCAGTTACTGGGTAAGAGTTCTAATTCAGTTGCAGTATGAGGTTTCAGGTTCAGGGTTCAGGTTTGATGCACAGTGAGGGCGCAGGTATAGATTTGGGTTTAGGGATAAGGTTCAGGTTTAGGTTGAGATTTCAGGTTCAGAGTGATTTTTCAATTCAGGTTAAGGGCATGTGTTCAGGTTCAGGGTAATGTTCAGGTTAAGGTTTCAGGTTCAGGTTCAGGGTGAGCGTGAGCATTCTTGGTTCAGGTTATAATTGAGTGTTTGTTTTTAGGTTCATGTTGAGGTTTCAGGATGAAGGTTCCGGTACAGGTTCTGGTTAAGGTTCAGAGTGAGGGTGAAGATTTAGGATTCAGTTTCAGTTTCAGAGTGAATGTTCAGTTTCAGGTGCAGATAGAGCATGAGGGTGCATTTGCAGGTTCAGGGTGAGTGTTGAGAATCAGATTTAAGGTTCAAATTAAGGTGCAGGTAGAGCTTCAGGGCTCAAGTTCAAGGTTCAGGATCAGAAGATGGGTTCAGGTTCATTTTCAGCATCAGGTCAAGGGTTCAGATACAGATTCATGGTGAAGGTTCAGGTTTAGGTTCCTTTTCACATTCAGTGTGAGAATGAGGGTTCAAGTTCAGGGTCAGGGAGAGGGTTAGGGTTCTGATTCAAGTTCGGGGTTCAGGTTAAAGGTGAGTGTAGAGGTTCAGGTTCATGGTTAAGGCCAAGTTCAAGGTTCAGGATAAGGGTACAGGTTCAGGTTCAGGGTTAGCGTCAAGTTCAAGGTTCAGGTTCAGGATCAGGGCGAGGATTCAGAATAAGGTCATGTTCATGGTAAGAGTTAAAGTTTCTTGTTCAGTTTCAACTTTAGGTTGAGGGTTCAGTTTCAGGTACAGAGTGAGGAATCATGTTCAGCATCAGATGACAAATGGGTTTAGAGTTCATGTTCATGTTCAGGGTGAGGGTCAAGTTCAAGGTTCAAGTTCAGTTTCAGGGTAAAAAAACAGGTTCATGTTCAGGTTGAGGTTTCAGGATAAGATTCATGTTAAAGGTGAAGGCTTAGGTTCCTGATTCAGTTTGATCTCAGAGAAAACATGTCTAAAAAGTAGTAAGGGAAAGCCAGACAGATGGTTTGAAAGATGATGAGTAAGAATGGCAGTATAGGGGTTGTAGATGGCAGAAATAGGTTCAAAATTATTATGTCGCTCTGAGACCCGGAATGTAGGCCAGAAATAATGGTAATGGTATGTTCTTCCCAAAAGTTAGGTGTGGGTGCTTCTAGGAATGTTTAGGAAAAAGATGGGGGCAGGTGCTACTTTGCACAAGCTGTAGGCAATGGGAAGAGCATTCTCCACATCAGACCTGATGTAAATCAAGATGTATCATTCTTGTAGACTTGTACCCTGATCCTGCCTAATATGTCCACTATAGACCCAGGAGACTGAGGCCTCTATATACAGCAAGCCAAGCCCATGTACACACGACTGGGTCACCTGGATACTGCTTTCTCCAAATATTCAGATGTGCCAAGGAGATTACAGGAAGACTAGATCCTGTGGGTCTAGCACTATGAGCTCCTCCCTAGGCTGCCTGGAGCCATGACAAAGAAATAAGAGGACATGATGTCATGTTCTGCAAATATCTTCTGTTTGATGACAGTAGTGCAGCCAGAATGACAGCTTCCTTGGGTCATTGTTGTATACTTCCTCAGCCCTTTCCAAAACAACAAAAAACAAACAAAAAAGTCAAACAAAATCCTTTTGCATTTTACTCCAAAATAGCCACCATATAACCAAAAATATACAGAAATGGAACACTTTGATTGCTCCAAGGGCTGAATACCAAGGGGTGTGGAGGAACAAGGTACAGTGGACAGATGGGTGTAAAAAATTTAACAGAATCATCTACTTCACTGCCCAGAAACAATTAGTTTTTGGACTCTGGTATCCCTTCAGAAAACCCCAACAGAGAACACAGGTAGGCTTACATGTAAGCCTGGCCACCACCCATAGTGAAGCCTACAGAACCCTCATGCCAGAATTTAGCATAAGGGAGTAGTTTAACAACCAAGCTCATGCATGTGAGTAATCTGGCCTGAATGATGCCCCTTCCTGCCCATCCAATTTAATCTGAAGGCCACTCACCACAAGCAACTGAGTTCCAGAAGCTATCTACTTAACCAGGGCCATCCATAATCACATCAGCTGTCAGGCTGGTCTTTGGTATGCTAGATAATCGTACACTGGGCAAAACCAAACTTCTAGTCAATCCTGACAGCCAGGAAATGGATTCCAAGGCTGACACAGGGCTGGTAGTGAAACAGGGTTGTGGTATCGAAGATGACAGGGAAAATATGAAGGTGTACATGTGACATAGGGGTGAGGACAGTCCACTTCAATCAGGCCCTAAGCTTACCACTGTCTACCCACCTGGCAGAAGGATTGCTAGGATGGACACAAGCCAAATTTCAGGCAGATGTATGCATTCATGTGGGATCCAGTTTTGTAATGTACAATTGAGAAAGGATAATGGCCACTAGAATTGTTGGTCTTAATTTTCATGGAACCCCTCTGTAAGTGTTCAGGGGACATGCTGCCTCACATTTTCTGCAGCAGGAACCACCAAGGAGTTTGGAACATCCATGGCCTTGTCCCAGGAAGCAGGCTGCCCAGTTCCCTTGATGTGGACACAAAGACACAATAAAAGAATAAATATTCCATCCCATTTGCCCCCTTGCCTATCAAAGGCTGGCTCAGTGCCCCTTACCTAACCATCTCCTAGGCATCACCAGGCAACCATTGTTAGATTCTCAGGTTGGTTACAATCTGTACAATCTGTCTCCACTTCAAAAACTTCCTCTCCACACCTTTCACCAGACACTACTTAGGAAACTTCCCTTTTTCCAAAGTCCTCAAGACCCCCCCCACATGGGTCTTTATATATCTCATGTAGATGTCAACATATCAGTAACCTGGCATAGGGACAAGATATACAAGTGGTTGGGGAAATTCAAACTAGATTCGTTGAGAAAATACACAACTTTAAGTTGTCACAACAGGATGCTTAAAACATATATTCTCCCCTGTTCTACTCAGAGACTTCTCACAAAATTCCAAATGTCCCTACTGGATGCCCTCTAGGTGCCTTCATTCTTTCTTTCCAGGGTGCCAGACACATGTAAAAGAAACAAGTTTCTATAGACAGAATGGTACAAGACATCAATCTGCATGTAATTACACCATCCCACACCAAAACACTTGGGAATGCACACACTGGCTCCTCTTTTCTTGTATCTATCCACCTTCATATCTACCTCCTCCACTATCTGTGTCTCCCTCTCTGGCTCCTATATGCACTCCCATCAATGGCATCAAGGGCAGCTAGGACTGTATGGACCCAGATGATATATGATATTCAGCAGGGAAATGCTCTTTAGTACACAACAGAGAACTGGTCTCCTATGAACACCAACAGAATACAGAGGCACACCTTAACACTGTTGTTGTCTTCTAAGATGACTGCTAGATGAACATCACTGCCCTGGCCTCCTGTAGACAACCTTATCTAATATCTTCCAATTCTCACTCTCTACAAAGTTTCCTGAGGACATGTGCTGTAAGAGTACAAAGGGCCCACTGTGAGTTCATTGGGTGGAGATGTGTGGAGAGCTATGAGCTTGAAGACATGCCAAGCATGACACAGACACAAAAGCACACACTCTCTCTGTCTCTCTCTATGTCTCTGTCTCTCTCTATGTCTGTGTCTCTCTCTGTGTCTCTGTCTCTGTCTCTCTCTCAGGAGGGAATATTCTCCAAATGGGAAGAGGCCAGTGTCCCAAATAGGGGAATAATGTCATTCTGACCAACCCAAGTGTGGGGTGTGGCTCTGACTGGGGTCACCTTGCAGCTCTTCCTCCAAATCCTGGTCTTCACTTACCTCTACTATTAAAAGGACAGGCAACAGCACCAGAGGCACAGTCAGCATCATAGTGGTCACCAAGGCAGCATTGCTGGCGTTGTCATCACAGTGTGTGGAGCTGCTCTCTCTAGGCTCTGCAGGTGAAGGCACCTCAATCACTGCTGCAACAGCCCCTGCTCCTATGGTCCCAGCCACCATAGCAGCCTCCTCATGACTGCAGAGACTTGGGGTAGTGTCATGACTTTAGGTGGACAGAGAACCTTACACGAGATCCTCTGATCAACTGATCATTAAACTTCTGAATTTTTAAATTGGTGAAGACTGAGTCCTTTAGGTGTTGGTTCTGATTCATCCTTTCAGAAATTGCTTATTCAAAACTGTACAGGTTTTTAAATTATTTAATCATTTTATCATTAATATCTATTATTATGTAATCAGTAATAACTGGATCTTACAGTATCCCTCAAGCTCTGAGTGCTGCTTCTGGCACAAATCATCTGCGATGTGCATCCCACAGCAGCCAAACTCCTAATCTCTGACCACAGCATCTTTTAAATAATCTAATAAGTAAAATGGAATTGTCCTGCATACATGATTTCCATAAATGGAACCAAACTCCAGTGATTGTCAGGGAAGTAATAAATAGATAATTAAATAATACCAAACAATTAACTCCCAGGTAGGACTAGGTAGACTCCCTTGATGAAGGAGGACATTATCATCGATGTAAATAATTAGTATGTAATTATAAAATAATTGAGTAATGAGATGATGTTGCATACTTAAATCCCACACGATGGAGTAAGACTGAACTCTTCTTGAAATAATTATTTATTTAAATAATTAAATAAATAAATGTTATGGGGTCTTGCATATTAAATCTCAAATATGGCACCAAACTTGTGGTATCATAACTAAGGAAAGTTTAAACTACAGCTATCTAATCTTCAGCTCCATCAAAGATTCTGTAAGTACATAATATTTCCTGAGTAAACAGGAAATGCTGTATAAGCCACCTCCAAATATTTAGAAACAACAGAAACAGCTGGCAGACTGAATATTCAACCAAACTTCCTCTGTAATTTTGGAGCATCCATTATTTTCTTGTAGGACTAGAATTTCTGACAGATTTTCCTGGGAAGCAGGAATTTGTAAGGACTGTTCCATCTTGTCATGGCAAATTTCAGAGATCTTTTTAGTATGAATGGTGTTTGCTTGGTTTGTACATCATACCATCACCGTCAAGGCTAGAGTTTCTTGCCCAGAAGACTAGTATTGACACAATGTAATAAACTCCATATGGAGGTTTTTATATGCCATCATTGTTTTTTGAAATAAATTGGTGCTGCCTGGATCAGACATATCTCACTGTCATGAAAAGACTTAGGTTATTAAACACCTTAAATGCCATATCCTGTATGTCTTCAAGGTGTTTGAATATCATCTACCTATCGAAATATATCTGTTTGCCTTAAAAACATACCTCATATTACTTCATGTTTGATTATTATAGATGACTAAATAGTAACCTGTAGTTATTAATTATACATTTATTTTGAAGAATAGAAACACACAGTACAACAGAAACAAGGTTACATTTGTATCAATAAACCAATGCCCATAACAATGTAAAATATTTGAGGTTAATATTCTTTTTTGTCTTATATTCACACTAAATGATGACAAACATCCATAGCACATCAAATAACTAAAAAAAAATACCCATCCCATCACTTGGGAATATGAATGTCTTATTCTCTAGAATTCTTCCTGTTGTCTGTGGGCAAAGTCATCTCTGGGAAATCCTCCTAATGTTTTTAGTGTAATTGTTCAGGGGTTCTGAGTAAAGTATTGTTTCTCTTTGCATGGACGATCTGTGAGCATGGCTGTTTCTAAATATGACTGTCATTTATGTATCCTACGTATTTGTGTGTATGTGTATTTGCTTCACTTTGTGCCTTTGTGCACAGCTACAATTATTCACTCACCTACTTTTCCCCCATATTTGCACCTACACCATTTGGTCAAGCTGTTCTAAAGTTAAGAATATGAAGTGGAACTTATTTTTATCTCAGTAAATAGAAATGGATTAAGGTAGAGGCCAATAATGATATTATCTTCATCCTAGAAATAAGAAAATTGGAGCACAGGAAATATAATTAAATACTCATCAATGCAGTTGAATGGCATAATGATGCTTTCATTTTCATGTGTAAATAGCTATAGGCATGCAATTGTTTGATATACTTAAAAAAAGTGTAACTCAGAAAAGAGCCTTCAATTTTGGGGAGAAATTCAGTGAGGCTATAAGGTTAGTCCTTTACTGGGTTTGCTTTTTTGCAAGTGGGAGGTGTACTGGAATGTGACAGAATGTTCGATCATAAATGTTGTCTGGCAACCCTGCTGGAATTCTATATTCTGGTATCATGGGCCAAGAACAAGAGAGCAACTTAGATTAGCTATTTCAGTTTCCCAAGATAAGTATCTCATACAACATTTAATGACAGCATTTGTGGCAATTGGTTCCCCTAACCAAGTCATAGCCAAATCCCTGGGAGTTTATCTTCACCTATTAACATTACCCAATTCAAGATTACCTAGTATGAGAGATTAAAGTTTGTGGAGAAACAGTCCAAAGACTTTTGTTGAGGAATATCATCTTCCCTAAGAAGTAATACTATGGATTAAGAAGATAAAAAAGACTCAAAATTATTCCACAAAAGGTGTGTTTTCCAATGCTGACTTCCTTCAGGAAGGTGTTAGTCCATTTGTTAAACTAGACTGATGAATAATTGGAAAACAATTCATCTCTAATGAGGCAGCTACTCAACAGCAACTATCGGATATCTTCTTATACCTTGGACACAGACTGGCATTCAATTATTTGCACATCTTATTGCTCAAATCTGTGATTAAACTGTCATCTCTTTATTTTGGCAAAATTTTGTGGGAACCAAGTAAGTGACAACTTGTAGGGGTGTAGTATGGCAGATCATCTCATCCACTGATTATGTAATTATTTAATCATTGAAATAAGACATTAGATAATCTATGATCATTGAAGTTTCGTACCACATTGTGGCATTGTGGGAGTCAAGTATGCAAGATCATCTAATTTTTTAATTATGTAATTCAATTACTTAAATCAATGATGAAAACATCGCTCATTAGTCTGACATGGAACCACCTTTGGGAAGTGATTGATGTGAGATCAACTGGTTGTTTGACTATTTACTTTTAGTAAGCAATGATTATATCATCCAGAATATTTGAACTTTGGTGCCACCTTGTGAGGTCAATTATGCCATATAATCTAATTTCATAATTAAATTATTTAAATTGTTGATTGAGTTTAATATGCAAGATCATCTATGCATATGTATAATTATTTGAATAAATGATCATCTATTCCATGAAAAGTCCAGTCAAATTCCATCTTGACAATTTAAGTATGCAATATTATCACATATTTTTTATTACTTTTTATTTTAAAATCAATTTTATTTTTAACTCAAATAAGGTTATTCACCTATAAAATTCATATTGCTCAAAAATTTATTAAATATCATTTTTATCAGGGAAATGCTCTATGCATGAATAATAACTGAATTATATATTGGTCACTTAACTATTTCCAGTCTAATTTTTCTTATTTTACATATAGATCACAATTCTCTCTTGCTCACTCTCTCTATCCCTCCCACTCTACCCCTTTCCTGCTCCCTTCCATCCTGCTCCACTCTCCATTTGTAGGGTGATGCCTCTGGGAGGGAACACATCTGTAAAGTCATTTAGAGTAGGAACTAGGCCCTCCATCCTGACTCTACATTAAGGGAATATTCATCCATCAGAAATGTGCTCCCACAGTCCTTTAATGCAACAAGGATACATCCTGCTTCCACTGTTAGAGGACCCTTAGACTGCCCAGGACTTCTAACTGATACCTATATTCACAGGGTGTGACTTGGTCCGATTCTGGTGTCCCAGCTATCAGTCTGGGAGTCCATCAGCTCTCCCCTGTTCAGGTCAGCAGTCTTTGTTGGTCAAATTGTTAGTTGGGATCAGTCTTGTAGGTCTCGGGAATTTCTCTAGAGTCAGTTTATTTTTCACACCTATAATGTTCCCTCTTTTGTAGTGTCTCTTTCTCTCCCCCCTCTCCTATTCCTCCCCTAAATCAATCTAGTTCAGCATGCTTCAATCTGCTACCATTGACTTTTTCTTAACACTTTTTCTACTCCTTACCCCTCACTCTTAATATGCTCAGTATATCATGTCACGTTCCTCTTCTGTGAGGGACCTTGTATGCATCTCTTAACATCCTCCTTGTGTAGTAGTTTCTGTGGTGGTTGGAATTATACACTGATGATTCATTGCTGTAAGTCTAAAATTCATATATGAGTGAGTACATACCATGTTCCTCATTTTGTGACTGGGTTACCTCATTCAGGATTGTTTCTTCAAGTTCCATCTATTCCCACTCTATTTTACAAGATGTTTGATAGGTACACATGCTACAAAATGGTATGTAGACAGAAATTATGCAGACAAGTGTGAACAGAAATAAAGTATATGCTTCGAGGATTGAGAAAGAGGAACTCCATATTCCATCTGATTCATAATTAGAGAAAATCATATAGTGAGATAACAATTTGATTTTCATTTTCCACTGGATCACACTGATAGATTTTCATATGTTGAACCATGCCTGCATCACTAGGATGAAGTCACTTCATCGTGATGGATAATTTCCCTGATGTGTTCTTGCATCCAATTTGCCAATATTTTATTGAGTATATTTGCATCAATGTTCATGAGGGATATTGGTGTCTCGTACTCTTTCTTATTTGTGTCTTATGTGGCATGTGTACCAAGGAAATTGGAGCCACATGAAAGGAATTTAGTGATTAACCTTCTGCATTTATTTTATGGTACAGTTTGAGGAGTATTGGTATTAATTCTTCTTTGTGTTTCGGGTAGAACTCTGTCCTGAAGACATTTGGCCCTGGCATTTTTTTGATTGGGAAGATTTGATGACTGTTTATATTTCAATAGAGGTTATAGTTATATTTATTTATTTATTTATTTATTTATTTATTTATTTATTTTTCATAGTGAGACTATCTGAGCATGTTCTTTTTTATATTAATTTAATTTTATATTACATATCGACCCAAGTTCCCTCTCCTTCCTTCCTTCCCTTACTCCCTCCCTTCCTCTTTCCCTGTTTTCCATCCTCTCATGCCCCCAGACAACCCTCCCCTCCCATCTCCCTCCACTCTACATGTAGGCTGATGCCCTTCAAGAGTGGTCATCTTCATCTGTCAAGTCATTTGGAGTAGGGACTAGGACATCTCTCCTATCTTTATGTTAAGGAAGGATACCTCCATGGGGGATGTGCCCACACAGTCCTTTTGTGTACCAGGAATACATCCTGGTTCCACTGTCTGTGGTTTATTAGACTTCTCAGGCCTTCTAACCGAGACCCGTGTTCATAGGGTCTGCGTCAGTCCCATGCTGGATTCACAACTATCAGTTTCAGGGCACACTACCTCCTCCTAGTTTAGGTCAGATGTCTCTATGTATTTCTTCAGCCTGGTCCTTCTCTTTCTCTCTGCATCTGGATTTTAGTTCAGCTCAGTGTTTAGTTGTGGGTGTTTTATTTATTTCCACCAGCTACTAGAAGTGGGACCCATGATGGTGGATAAATTAATAATTAATCTCTTTATCAGGGAAGAGCATTTATGTTAGCCTTTCCAATATTGATGAAATAGTTAGTTGTGGTCAGTCTTGTAGGTGTCCTGGCATCTTTTCCTCCATGTAAGCTTGCTAAATTTTGTTCTAAGGCTTTCAGTTGTGCTGCCAATTTTTTAATGTGATGATTATCTGTTATATTTACATGAGTACATAGTGCATTAAACTTTCCTACTAGCACTGTTTTCAAGGTGTTTTATAAGTTCAATTATGTTGTGTCTTCATTTTCTTTGAAATCTAGGAAATATTTAATTTCTTTTTATTTCTTTCTTGACCCAGGAATGGTGCAAATGAACATTTTTCAGTTTCCTTCAGTTTGTAAAGTTTCTGAATTTTTGTTGTTATTTAATTGCAACTTTAAATCATGGTGGTCTGATAAGATACATGGAACTATTCCACATTTTTTTTTGTCTCTTGAGGTTTTTTATATTTCCTAGTATGTATTCAACTTTAGAGATGGTTTCATTTGAAGATGATGAGAAATTATATAATTTTGTGTTTTGATGGAATGTTTAACCCAATTGGGACATAACTTCTGTTAGTTCCTTTGTTTATATGTTAAAATTCAGTCTGGTTGTTTTGTCTAATTGTAAAAGAGCCTTATTGAAATTTACCACTATGACTATGTGAAATTTTAAGTGTGATTTGAATTTTAGTAGTGTTTTTTTTTATTTTTATGAGTGAGAATGTCTTTGTATTGGGTGTATGTGTGTGCATGTGTGTGTGTGTATGTATGTATATGTATGTATGTATATATATATATATATATATATATATATATATATTTGAAAATTTTGCTTAGTCATTGAATATCTAGTTTTCTCCATATAATAATTGAGAGCTTCACTAGGTATACTAGCATAGGCTTGCATCCGGGAGCCCTTAGTATTTGTAGAACATCTATCCAGAACATTATCACGTTGAGAGTTTCTACTCTGAAGTCAGGTGGAATTTGATAGGTCTGCTTTTATATGTTATCTGGCCTTTTTCCTTTGCTGCCATTAAAATCCTTTCCTTATTTTATATGATAGGTGTTTTGATTAATTTGAAGTATTTTTTAACTCATTCTCTTGTGGTTTATCTGCTTTGGTGTGTACGGTCTAGTTGCTGGGGGTCCCTAGTTTCTTGTGGTGTCATGCTTGTGTTTCGATTTTTGGGTGGTTTCTTGTATTCCTGTCTCCATCTTTTGTTCCAGTGAGTGCATGTGGAGTTTTTCTCTCTCCACTCTCCAGGTTAACATAGTTGGGTCAGGATTTATTGTCTGTAACTCTAGATGATCTATCCTTTCTTGGAGTCCTCTCCTCCACCACAGGACTGTCTATGAGGTCAAAAGATCAGCAAGTGAGGCCTTCGGTTGTCCTGTGTGGATAAGAGGGTCCAGTGTTCTCAGAGAATACCCAGCCACACCCAGGCATGTGGAGGGGTTGTTGGACATGTACATTGGCCCATATGTCAGGAATTTGTTTTAAGACTGGGTACATTTAATGCAGTCTGAGTGGCTTCACCTTACAAAAAATCATCTACTTCTTAATCCTGAGTCCATGTAATAAAGATGGTGACTGCCACACCATAGCTTATAAATATATCCAGTATGGATGCTTTGCTGTTTTTGGTCTAGACAGGATTTAATAAATCTTAATCAATGTATCACTAATGCAACATAAGGTCTTCTATCACATCTTGATGTGCTCTATCTACTAGTAGAGACCATTAGAAAACTCCTGTTTCCCTCAGTCCTCAAATTACCTTCAGACATGGAACTTACTGTATCCTCTTTAGACATAAAAGCAACTTGAGAGATTTTTGTGAGGACACATGGGATTTTGTTTGAAGTACCTGTGGATAATGGGGAGTGGATATGTGTTTTAGGCATCATGGTGTGACAATGAAGAATTGCCTATTTCCCTTAAGTGTCTAGATTGCTTGTCTCTGTCCACTTTAATCTCATCAGAGAGCTTTGACTCCCCTGTGTTCTTAGACACCCATCTACCTGTGGCCTTTATGCTTTCTAGCCAGGGTCTTATAACAATGGAATAGGAATATGTGCCCATACATAGAATGGTTTGGTCTACCAGCCTGCAAGTTAAAACCATACCACAAAAAAACACCTAAAACCAAACACACAGGTTCACCCCTCATCTCGTTTTCTCTATCCATGAGTATATCCAGTTTCACAGCTACTTCATACTCTATCAGTGTATCTCTCAATCCCTGACTCTTATTTACACTTACACCCATGGCATCCAGTGACGTTATGTCTCTCTGTATTCAGATAAGTATCCATATTCAATAGGGAAATGCTTGTCTGTTCCCAAAAGACTGCTATTCTCCAGTGAACATGGAAATTGCATAGGAGGGTGGTGTCTACTAGACCCCTTGAAATTTAGCGGTTTCCTCTGGATCAGAAACTGTTTCTATTGGGTCTCATTCAATGAGATCTAGGAGAAACCCATGTCTAAAAGTATCTGAAAGACAGTCAGTCAGAAGACTTGAAATATGAGAAAGGATGGCTTCAGGGAGTTATGGATTGAGGAAATCTGTCTAAAAAGGCAATCGTGCCCTGACACCCTGATATAGTCCAGAAATATTGGTAACTGTGCGTGCTTTCCAAATGGTAGGTGTGGGTGCTACAGGGGAGGTTCAGAAAAAACATGGGTCAGGTGGTATTGTGCTAAAACTGCAGGCAGTGGGAAGGGCAATTACACATATCAGGACATATGTAGACCAGGATGCACTATCTTTGTAGACTTGTCCCATGATCCTGCCTATCATTGCTGTGCTACACCCAGGAGACTGACTTTCATGAGCACAGCAGGCTAAGCCCATTGTGACAGAACTAGGGCACCTGGACCCTGCTTCCTCCAAGGATTCTCCTGTGCCAAGGAGACTGCAAAATACCTGCTTAGGTGCTGTGAGTCCTGCACTGAGAGCTCTTTCCAAGGAAACCTGAAGCCATGACTGTGAAATACCAGGACATGCTGGCCTGTTCTACAAATACCTTCTGTATGATGCCATTAGTACTCTGATAATGGCAACTACCACAGGACATTGGTGTACACTCCCACATCCCTTTCCAATACAATAACAAACAGTCAAAAAATCAGGCAAACTAACAAAAACCTTTTGCATCATACCCAAAGGTTGCGACCAAGCAACCAAGGCTGTCCAGAAATGGAACACTTAGACTGCTGCAATGGATAAATACTAAGGAATGTGGAGGGACATGGTGCAGTGGAGAGAATGGTGTCACAGAATTCGCAGTATCATCTACTTCACTGCCCAGAAACAATTTGCCCTGTGATCAGTCAGAGGACCCCAAGAGACATCTCAGGCAGGCTTATCAGCAAGCCTTAATGAAGCCTACAAAACTTCATCCTGTAGCATAAGTGATGATCTTAACAACTAAGCTCATGGACATAGGTACTGCGGCATGGGTGGTACCTCTAGTTGCCCAGCCCAGTTATTCTGAAGGCCACTCCCCATAAGCATATGAGATCCAGAATAATATTTATGAAAGAAAGTCTAAAATAGCCAAACAGCCATACTGAATATCTTTAGAAGGTATATCTAAAGATATTGTCTGAAACTTTAGTATAAGGTCTCAGGATCAAGAAATAGAGGAAATTTTGTATGTCAAAGATCACAAAGACTACATAAAATTTATCCCGTCTTGAGAAAAGTACATCATGATTGGGACAGGGTGCATTTTCAACAACTCCTCTACATGCCAGAATGTTGCTGGGTCTGCTCTGAGCACAAAGGAGCCACATATCCATGCAGCATAAACCTAAGGCTTTACTTGCCTGATTTTCGGACCCCATATAAACCCCTCTGTTAGACAAAAGACCTCCACGGGAGGTTATATCATGCAGATTTACAGACATTGAAACACTGGCCCATGTATGCCTACTGGGAGACTTGGGTAGAGAGAGAAACTCCACATTCAACAACAGAAAGTAGTGATGGGAAAAAATGGCAAAACATGAAAACACCAAACAATAGAATGACAAAAATGACACCACCATAATCTAGGAAATCTAATCCAACACACCTGAAAACACTAAAGCAAATTAACTAGAATAGAACAAATTAAAAAAATAATTCATAAAAATGATAGAGGCCATCAAACAGGATATGCAAAAATATCTTAAAGAAATGGAAGAAAAAAATTAAAAAATACTGGAAGAAAAGGCAAGCAAAAATGCAAGAAATGAACAAATTTTCTTAAAGAAAGTAAGGAACACCAACAAAGAATCAAACAGATGAAGAAAACAATTCAAACAGTTACTGACCTAAAAACGTAAGTAGACAAAATAAACCCAAACTGGTGGAACACTGGAAATAAAAAAAAAACTGGTTAAAAGATGAGGAACTACAGATACAAGATATAACTAACAGAATACAAAAATTGAATAGAGACCCTCAGGCACTGAAAATATGCTAAAAGAAATAGATTCCTCGATCAAAAAATTTTTAAATCCAACAAATATTTAACACAAGACATTCAGGAAATATGGGGCACCAAGTAAAGGAAAAACCTAATAATAATAGGCATAGAGGAAGTCTAAGAGGACCAGGTTAAAAGTGCACAAAAACTTATTCAACAAAATCATTGATGAAAACTTTCCCACTCTGAAGAAGGACATACCTATGAAAGTACAAGAAGCATACCAAACACCAAATAGATGGGACCAAAAAATAATAATCAAAACACCTAACATACTAAATAAAGAAAGAATATTAAGGGTAAAAAGGAAAAAGGCCAAGTAACATATAAAAGCAGACCTATAAAAATTACACCTAACTTCATCATGGAAACTGAAGGACAGGAGGACCTGGATAGATGTTCTACAAATAATGAGAGCTAATGAATGCCGGCCCAGGCTACTATACCCAGGAAAACTCTCCATTACTATAGATGGAGAATATAATATATTCAATATAAAAGCCAGTTTTACACAATACATATCCATAATTCCAGCCGTACAGAAAGATGTGGTAGGAAAAGTCCAACCCAAGAATTTTAACTGCACTCACAGCGACGTAGGCAAAAGATACTTCCAGTTTACCAACCCCCCCAAGAAAAAGTGGGGCAAATATACTTACAATTCATCTGCTAAAAACAAATATAAAGCAAAAAAGAATTAACAATTCATGGTCCTTAGTTACCCTCAACATCAATGGTGTAACTTGCCTATAAAAAGATACAGGCCAACATAATAGATACAAAAATAGAATCATTCTTCTGCTGCATTCAAGGAGCACATCTAACCCTCGAAGAAAGATATTACCTCAGGATAAAGTGTTGGGAAAAGATCTTGCAATCAAATGGACCTAAGAAGCAAGGAGCTGTAGCTGTCTAAAGATCTCACAACTTTGACTTCTAACCAAGATGAATTATAAGAGATGAAGAAGGCCATATATTTTTACAAGAGAAGTATGTCAGTACAAAATCTCAATTATGAAAATCTATGCCCCAAAGACAAAGGCACCAACATTCATGAAAGAAGCACTACTAAAGTTCAAACTCTCATAAAACCTCACACACTCATAGTAAGAGACTGCAACAAACCAGTTTTACCATTAGACAGGACTACCAGACAGAACTTAACAAAGAAACAAATAGAAGTTATTTCCCCATTAAGTTTAACAGACATCTATACAACATGCCATCCAAACACAAAAGAATATACCTTCTTCTCTACTACACATGGAACATTCTCTAAAATTGAACACATATTAGGCAACATAACAAAGCTCAACATATGCAAAAAATGAGCAGTTCTCTGTATCTTATGAGACCACCATTGTTTAAAGTTGGAATTCAACAACAACACAAATCACAGAAACACAACAAACACATGCAAACTGAAAAATGTGCAATTGCACCATTCCTGGGTCAAGGAAGATAAACAAAGAAATTCGAGATTTCAAAGCATCCATAGAGAATGAAGGCACAACATACCCAAACTTATAGGACCCATTGAAAACAGTGCTAAGAGGAAAGAAGGAAATTGTACTAAGTGCCTATATAAAATTAATGGAGGATAGTCACATTAGAGAATGAACAGCACACACGAAAGCCTAAGAAAAAAATGAAGCAAGCTCACACTGGCAAAATAGATGTCAGGAAGTTATGAATTTTAAGACCGAAATCAATAAAGAAGAAACTAGGAAAAAATACAAAGAAAGTAACAAAGAGGTGTTTTATTTTTTAGAAAACCAACAATATAGACAAAATTTATCCAGGCTAATTAAAAAGCAGTGAGAGAACATCCAAATCAACAAAAGAAGAAATGAAAAGGAGAAAAGACACCGAGGAAATCCAAAAATATTCCTGGTCATACTTTGAGTATCTGTACTCCACAAAATTCAAAATTCAAAGGAAATGGTCAAATTTCTGGAAAGCTATCACTTACCAAAATTAAATCAAAAATAAATAAGCAATTTAAATATACCTATAACCTCTAGTGAATTAGAAGCAGTCATCAAAGCCTAGTAACCCAAAAAGCCAAGGCCAGATATTTTCATTGCAATCTTCTACCAGAAATTCAAAGAACATCTAATCCCAATATTTCCTCCAACTTTTTCAGACAAAAGAAGCAGAAGGTTCATTACGAAATTCGTTTTATGAGGCTACAATTACATTGGCATATCAGCCACACAAAGACACAACTAAGAAAGGAAATTACAGACCAATATCATTCATGAACATTGATCCAAAAATACTCAATAAAATACTGGCAAATAGAATCCACTAACACAACAGATAAATCTTTCACCATGACCAAGTAGGCTTCATCCCACTGATGCATATGAAAATCTATCAGTATGATCCATTCAAAATGCAAAATCATATTGTCATGTCACTAGGTAAAAAAAAAAATTCTTTGACAAAATACAAAACATTTTCATGATAAAAGACCTGGAGACATCAGTGATAACAGGAATGTTGCTAAACATAATAACAGCAGTAAACAGTAAACCAACAGCCAACAGCAAGTGAAACTGCATCATTTCCTCTGAGTACGAAGCTGATTGATTTAGGAGTTCCTCTTTCTCAGTCCTCCAATTATATCCCTTTATTGCCATCCACACTTGTCTGCATAATTTCTCCCTACATAGCATTTAGTAGCATGTGCACATAGCATCTTGTAACATAGAGTGAACATAAGTCAATACAAAAGGGATATACATATAGCAAGTGAGGTATAGGTTCTAATCTCAGAATCATTTGAACATGATCATTCAACATATTAAGTCAACATCTAGAATGACAAAATATATAGTTTCTCCTAGTTTACTTCCTCACAACACCCAATATCAAAATTAGATGAATTTCAAATGGACATTATCTAGTTGCAAAAGTGATGAGTCATCATTCGATGAAGAATAATGAAAGGACACCTTAATGAAATAATTGTAATATTACCACCTAATTTTAGCCATTTTGTCAGGACTAAGATAGTATCTCACAGATGTTTTTATTTGAATTTCCATGATGGCTAAGAATGCTGAATACTTTTTTTTGTAACTTTCAGCCACTTTGGATTCTTGTATTGGGAATTCTCTATTCAGTTTTATACCCCAATTTTTCTTAGCATTATTTGGTGTTTTGGTGACTAGTTTCTTGAGTGCTTTGTGTATTTTGGAGATGAACCCTCTGTCACATGTAGTGTTGGCAAAGATGTTTTCCCACTCTGTGGCTGCTTTTGGTGGTGGTAACTATGTCCTTTGCCTTACAGAAGTCTCTCAGTTTCAGGAGGTCATACTGCTACTGGTGTTTTATTCTGGAAGTGGTTTCATGTACCAGGTTCCTGCTACTTTCTCTTCTAAGAGCTTTGGTATGGCTGGATTTCAGTTGAAGTCTTTGATCCATTTGGACTTAAGTTTTGTGCATGACAATAGACATGCAGTCTTCTACACACCATCATCCAGATGTGCCAGTACCATTTGTTGAAATTTCTTCTTCCAAGTGCCAACATCAAACTAAATCCAGAGAAGCTTAAGGTGATTCATCAAAATTCAGGAAGAAGATAATGCTGCCCACGCTCTAGATGAATAGAAATATTACATGTGAGTTTCTTGCAAGGAAAGCAGATAAACGGGATACAAATTTGAAGTGAAGAAATGAAACTGTCATTATTTTCCAATGTCATTGTTTTCCAGTGATATGATAGTTTACATATGTGTTAAAAGATTCTACTAGGGAATCTATCCAGCTGAAAAACAGATTCAGCAAATTAGCAGGATACAAGATTAACTCAAAAATATAGTAAACCTGTTATTTGAAGACAACAAAAGCGTTTATACAGAAATCAGGGTAACATCACCTTTATAATAGCCACAAACAACATAACATAGCTTGAATTAATGATTACCAAACAAGTGATATATGTTTATACCAAGCATTTTTTGTCTTTAAACCAAAACATTAAAGAAGAATCCAGAAAATGAAAAGATATCCAATGCTCTTGGATAGGTAGGAGAAAGAGTAAAAATGGCAATCTTGACAAAAGGAATATACAGATTCCATGCAATTCCAAATAAATCCCACCACAAACAATTTTTCACAGTCTTTGAAAGACTAATCCTCAATTTATATGGAAAATCAAAGGACCCAAGTTAGCAAAAAAAAAATAAACAAAAAACAAAACAAAACAAAACAAAAAACCTGAACAACATCAAAATTTCTGGAGGCATCATCATCTTTGACTTTAAGCTCTACTACAGAGCTATAGTCCTGAAACAGCCTTGCATGGCACAAAAAATAGACAGGAAAAAAAAATGAAATAGAATAAAAAACCCTGATATTGACCCACACACCTAAGAACACCAGGTTTAAAAAACAGCTAAAAGTATACAATAGGAGGACAAAAGCATCTTCAGCAAATGGTGCTGTCACAACTTGATGATGGTATGTAGAAGACTGCAGATAAACACGTCTATCCCCATGCACAAAACCCAAGTTCAAATGAATCAAAAACCTCAACATTAATCCAGCCACACTGAGTCTCCTGGAAAATAAAATGTGAGATACCCTTAAATAAATTGTTACAGGAGACTGCTTCCCGAACATAATACCAGTAGCACAGACACTGAGATCAACAATAAATAAATGAGCACTCCTCAAACTGAGAATCTTCTCTAAGGCAAAGGAAACAGTTGACAAGACCAAATTACAGCCTACAATATGGAAAAGTTCATCACCAACAAAACTACAAATAATTTATTAAAAATGGGGAACAGAATTGAAGAGAGAATTCTCAGGAGAAGAAATAAAAATGGTGAAATACATTTAAATTGTTCACCATTCTTAGCTATCAAGGAAATACAAATAAAAACAGCATTGAGATACCAACTTACTCCAGCTAGAATGGCTAAAATTAGAAATACCAATGACAGCTTATGCTGGAGAGGATGTAGATAAAGGGGAACACTCCTCCACTGCTGGTGGGAGTGCAAACTTGTACAGTTTTCTTTTTAATATCAGTATGGTAATTCCTCAGTAAATTGTGAATCAGTGTACCACATGAGTGGAGAGACAGATAGGATAAAGACAAGAGGAGGAAAGAAAAGAACATTGGACTAAGAAGATTGAGTCGGGAGGAGTAGATGAGAGAAAGAGAGAGAGAGAGAGAGAGAGAGAGAGAGAGAGAGAGAGAGAGAGAGAGAGAGAGAGAGACCATACAAGAGGGAGTCATTATAGGTTAGAAGAGAAAACTGGCTCTAGACAAATGTCCAGAGACCTACAAGGCCAATCCCACCTAACAATTTGAGCAACAGTGGAAAGGCTACAATAAATGCACTTCCATGATCTGTGATAATGAGTTTGCTGACTAACTTATCCACAATTACAGAGCCCTCATCCAGTAGCTGATGGAAGCAGAAGCAGACATCCACAGCTAAACTTTGAGCCAAACTGGAATACAGATGCAGAGAGGGAATACCTGACCAGGCTATAGAAACCCACATAGACAGGTGAGCTGAACAAGGAGAAGCTAATGGGCCCCCAGACTGATATCTGTGTACCCAGCATTAGATAATCTCAGATCCCGTAATTATGGGTCTAAGTCTGAAGGCCTTGTCAGTCTAAGGGTCCTCTGACCATGGTAGTAGTATGTACACCTGGTGCACAAAAGGATTTTGGGAGTACATTCCCAATGGATACTTCATTGACATAGATGCAGGAGGGATGTCCTAGTTTCTACTCCAAATGACTTTACAGACATAGCTGTGCCCTCCCAGAGACATTGCCCTACATGTGGTGCAGTGAGTGGGAATGGGAGGGGAGGGTGATCGGGTTGGATACACGGTGGGAGAGAGTGAGGAATGGAGAGAGGACATGCGATGGAAATGTGATTCATATGTAAAATAACTAAAAAAGACTGGATCCAGGTAATTGACAGATATACAACTCAGAATTATTTTTATTCTCAGAGCATTTCTCTGATAAAAGATAATGTTTAATAAATCTTTGAGCAATGTGACTGATAGTGGTGAATAAATCTATTTGAGTTAAAAATAAAATTGACTTTAAAATAAAAAAATACCAATTAATCAAAAAATGTGATGATATTAAATACTTAACTACCCAAGATGTACTTGACTAAACTCTTCATGGTATAGAGGATAATTTATTTACATTATTATACAAACTTTTAAATGATCTTGCATACTAATCTCTATCATCAATTAAAATAATTTATTTATAAAATTAGTTGATCTGGCATACTTGATCCCACAAGGTGGCTCCAAACTTCAGGTATTGTGGAAGACATAATCATTATTTTATTAGACTATAAAATCAAACAACCAGTTGGTATCACAACATCCAATTCCCAAATGTGGCTCCAAACCATACTCATGACCAATGAAGTCATCATTGATTTAAATATGTTAATTCCATAATTAAATTCTAGATGGTCTTGCATACTTGACTCCCACAATGCGGTGCAAAAATCCACTGATCATCAATTATTTAATGTCCTATTTACATAAGTAAATAATTACATAGTCAGTGGATAAGAAGGTCTGCCATACTAGACACCCACAAGCTGTTTTGGCTCCCAGAAAAAGGTGCCAAACAAAACGAATGATGCTCAAAACAGATTTGAGCAGTAAGATGTGTAAGTGATTAAAGAACATTGTGTATCTAGGATTTAAGAGAATATCAGACAGTTGATGTGAGGATCTGCCTCATTGGAGATGGATTGCTATCCAATTATTCCTCAGTCTAATGTACCAAATGGATTAACACATTCCTGACAGAAGTTAACAATGGAAAACTTACCCTTTGTTGAATAATTTTGAGTCTTTTACCTTCTTAATCCATAGTATTACTTCTTAGGAAAGATGACATTCATCAACAAAAGTCTTTGGACTGTTTCTCCACAGACTATAATTATTCATATTAGGTAGTCTTGAATTGGGTCATATTAATAGCGGTAGCCCAACTTCCAAGGTTTGGCTATGACTTGCTTAGGAGAATCAATTTCCACAAGCGCTGTCATTAAAAGTTTTATGATATAATTGTATTGAGAGACTGAACTATTCAATCTAAGTTGCTCTCTGGTTCTTGGCCCATGATACCAGAATATAGAATTCCAGCAGGGTTGCCAGACAACATTTATGATCCAAAATTCTGTCAAATGCCAGTACACCTCCCACTTGCTAAAAGCACTCCTACTAATGTACTAACCTTATAGCCTCATTGATTTTCTCCCAAAATTGCAACACTCTTTTCTGAGTTATACTTATTTTCATGTCTATCAAACAACTACATGTCAATAGTGATATACACATGGAAATGAAAGCATCATTGTGGCATTCAACTACATTTATGAGTATCTAACCATATATCCTGTGTTCCAATTTTTTATTTTCAGAAGAGACACAATAACATTAATGGCCATTAACTTAGTACTTTTCTATTTACTGAAATAAAAATAAGCTTTTCTTCATTCTGTTAACTTTAGAACAGCTTGACCACATGGTATAGTTGCAAATATGGGCAAAGGTGGGTGAGTGAATAATTGTAGAAATGCAAAAAAGCACAAAGAGAAATAAATTTCCACACGAACACATTGGTCACAAAAATATCAGTTGTGCTAAGAAACAGCCATGCTCACAGAGCTTACATGCAACAAGAACATATAGCTTACTCTGGACTCTTGAAAAATGAGTGTAAAAATTCAGGAGGGCTTCCTAAAGATGCCTTTGCCCACAGACGTCAGTAAGAATTCTAGAGAATAAAGCATTCATATTCCCAAGAGATTGGATGGATGGATTTTGTTTTGGTGATTTGATGAGCTGTGGATGTTTGTCATAATTTAGGAGAAATATAATATAAAAAGGAATTTTACCATCAATATTTTACATTAATATGAGCTTTGGTATATTGATACAAATGTAAAGTTATTTTCATTGTAATGTATATATTTTCTTTACTCTTGTTTTACATATTGCACTTATGCAGTGTATATAAAAATGAATGTATGATTAAGAAGTACAGGTTACAAGTTAGTCATCTACAATTATTAAACATGTAGTCATATTAGGTAATTTTTCAAGGTTAAACAAATATATGTGGATAGACCGATGATCATCAAACACGATAAAGACCTATAGAATATCACATTCAGGATGTTTAATAACCTGAGACTTATCATGACATTGACATATGTCTGCTACAGGCAGCACAAATTACTTCATAGAAGTATGATGGGCATGAATTTACCTCCATATGGAGGTTGCTTTCAATGTGTCAAAACTAGTTATTTGAGAAAGAAACTTAATAAATGGTATCATTTATTAAAATCAATCATTGCATAATATGTTGTCAGACTCATTTGTAGTCTAGGTGGATAGACCATCTAACCATCTGATTATTTTATTTTTCAAATATGTCTTTATCTACTCGAGGAGGAGTAGAGTCTCTTTCTACCTTCTTGGAGTTAGGTGTGGCATGACCTTTCATTATTTAGTTATTTATATCATTTTGGTAGCTCACCGGGCTTGAATTATGAAACATTATCTCACTATTCATTATTTTTATGGTTAAAATATATGATTAAATAATCAATGATCTCTTGAGTTTTGCCCTAACATGTAAGAGTCAAGTGTAAAGCAACATCAAATTATTTATTTATTTATTTATTTATTAAAATATATTATTCTTTAATAAGTGATCTATGGAACTGGAGCTACCTTTTGGTTGATGATGTGACATCAACTCATTACATGTTTATATATTCATTTATTTGATCATTATATCAGTCATGATACCTCGACTTAATGCCACCTTGTGAGAGCTAATGTGCAAGGCCCACTATTTATTTATTTATTTATTTATCTATTTATTCATTTATATTTAGTTTCTTAAACAAATCAGTATTTAGGAAGAGTTCAGTCTGGTTCCAGCATGGGTGAGTATTCAACACTGTCTAATTATTCAATTATTAAATACATATATATTAATCTTTTAAATTGATGACATCATCCTTCATGACCAGAGTTTGGCCAATCCTCCCTGGGAGTTAATTGTGTGATATTATTTAGTTATCTGAGTATTACTTCATTGACAATCACTGAAGTTTGTTGAAATCGTATGCAAGTTAATTAAGCAAGACCATCCAATCATTTACTTATTGATTACTTAAATGATGATGGTGTCATCGATTAGTAGCTTTGACTGCTGTGCAGTGTTTACAACAGATGCTTGTTGCCAGAAGCAGCACCCAAAGTACGAAGGACACTGGGATATCAGGTTTTCACAGATTACATCGTCATATATTTTAATAAATAATTAATTGAATAATTTAAAAAACTGGACAGGTTTACATTATCCATTCCCAGAAGGATTCATCAGACCTGACCCATGGAGGACACAGTCATAACTGATTTTAAAAATTCAATACTTTAATAATCTGATTGTCAGAGTATGTTGTCTAATAATTATTTAGTGATTTAATTGATCATTACATCAGCCAGCCATTATACTAGAGTTTGGTGCACACATGTTGCCCTCATGGCTTTTAATACTTTAAAAAGGCTATTCCTAGAAATTTCTTTTCAAAAGTTTCTCTCCAAAAGCTCTCTCGGGAAATATTATCAATAAAATCTCTCACTTATCTCATCATGAGTTCTTTTTGATTCTATGAGTTTTCCATTGCACGTACTAACACAGACACAGTTAGACATTCTCTGGCAGTAGAAAATGATATCTGACATGCATACCTCTCAGAGTCAGGAAAACTGATAAGGTCTCAACAAATTTTGGATGTCTGCTATCTCAGAGGAGACATGCCTTGTCATAAATCTAATGTTTCTAATTCCTAAGTACAAAGATTTTCTTCTTAGGGGAGGAAATCCACCAACAATATTCTTTGGACAGCTTTGTACACACTGTATTTTGTGGTATTACTTATCTTTGATGGATAGTATTGCCAGCTGAAAAACAAATGTTCATGGATTCATTTCCATGGCATAATTAGTGGAACTCTGACCTATACTAATAGAGAAGGACTTTTATAAAACTAGTTTTAGATAATAAAATATTCAAAGACAAAACTGCATTTCAGTTCCTCCCTTCTTGTGTGTCTAAAGATACATCCAAAGAAAATTCCACTGGATGTAAAGAAACAATTATGATCTCATCTCAAATTCACAATGTAATAACGTCGTCCGTCCTAAAATTATCCCCAGCACTCATGACTCCACATTACAATCTCATTCCTTTTTTCCTAAAGACAAAAACCAATATGTCAATTGTAACAGTTTCCATTTCTCCTACTCTATTGATAAATGCTACATCTGCAACAACTAACATACAATTGTAAGCATCACCATAACATTCCAGGAGATTGATAAGCCCCTCATGTCTATTGCAGATACTGCAGCTATCGTGTTATGAGAATGAAGACAGCACCACTGTTGTGCCTATGACTTATGAAAAAGGATTGCCACTCAAATGAAAATATGTTATTCGTATCTCTAGGTTTAAGGGTAGCTTGAACATATCGACAAGTTAGAAGTAATGAATAGAAATGGTAATTGAAAAATTCCCCAAGTGCACATACTCAGACTTGTACAGAGAGACAAACAGACATACACAAACACAAGCATACAATTACTGATATACACAACCCCCAAAGACAAGTGACACATATGGTCACATAGATTCCAAACCCAATTGTTTTCTCTTAATAGCCCCAAAGTAAGCATCTACATCCTCAGAAATGCATCTACAAAGGAAACCTCATTACTATTTAGATTCATGTTGATATCTTTGGGAAATTCACACATGTTTAGTACCTAGTGTCATCCAATTCTCCCTCAGTGCCAAGCAGAATCCATGGAGATACTTTGTGACTGTCAACTGGCATCCATGATGTCCTCATTCTGGGAGTTCACACAATGAGGTAGCTATGTATTTCCACTGTCAGATCAACAATCTCCACATGGTTTTCAGACAAAGGCCTTGTCTGTTTTAAACAAGTATAGATTCCTATATAGGCAAAAATATATTGTACTAATCAGTAGCACCTGGATTATAACCTGTGTTTACTTAGACAGGAGTTGTAAAAGCAGTACTTTATCATTTCAAAAATCAAATCTCTCTGCGATGTCTTATGTACATTATAAACATTGTTTCTTATCTTGTATAAAACATAGAATGTGGTGCCATTGAAATTCCAGAAAAGGCCAGAAAATTTCAGAGAATTCTGAAATTTCCAGAACACATAGTGTCATGAGGGGTAACTCCATCCCCTCCTCACTTTCTTCCTTCCTGTGAAAACAGAAAATTCCAGAGAATTCCAGAAAATTCCAGAGAATTCCAGAAAATTCCAGAGAATTCCAGAAAATTCTATAAATTTCCAGAAAATTCCAGAAAGTTCTAGAGAATTCCAGAAATTCCTAGAGAATTCCAGAGGACACAGAGTGCTGTGATGACTCACTCCATCCCCTCCTCGCTTCATTTTTTCCTGTGAGGACAGAAAATTCTAGAAAATTCCAGAAAGTTTCAAAGAATTCCAGAAAATTCCAGTGTATTCCAGAAAATACCAAAGAATTCCAGAGAATTCCAGAGGACACAGATTTTAATGAGGACTAACTGCATCCCCCCCTCACTTCTTTCCTATGAGGACAGAAAATTCCAGAAAAGTATATGATTATATAAATATGAATATGAATATATACATGAATATAAATACAAACATATATTCATATATGTAATTATGTGTACAAATATATGTGAACATATACATGAATACATACACAAATAGATATATGAATATATACATATTTGAATATGTATGAATATATGAATTCATACATTAATATATAGGAATATATCCATGAATGAATGTATGAATAAATATATGAACGTTTACATGAATATAAATTAATATAAATATGAATATGCACATGAATATACATAAACATATATACATATGAATATACATGAGCACATACATGAATATATATGAATATATACATGAATATGTATAAACATAAAATCTATGTGAATATATACATGAATCCATACATGAATAAATAATGAATATATATATGTGCATCAAGCTGTTCCATGGACACCACACTCGTCATGATTAATTCACTATTAATTTTGAATAACCCAGCCCTTCCTTAGATATTAAAGGTTTACCTCTCTTCATTTGGTGAAGTTTGAACTGAGATTCATAATAAATGTTATGGTCCAAAATAACAGCACGGTGGAAACACAGTAATCATGTAAGCACATCTCGTGTTACCCTGGGCATAATGCAAACATCAGCGATGCCTCGGTACATAGATAAATTTATTTATTTTTTTTCATTTTTTCAAACGACTGAGACTTATAGCAACATTCTTTTTTGCAAAAATTTATTTATTCATTTATATATTTCAAACGACAGAAATTTCTACGAAGGTTTTTTTGTTTTTTGACAAAAAAATTTATAATTTTAGTTATTTATTTTGTTCAAAGGAAATTTCTAGCAACTTTTATTTTTTGCTTAAATAATTAATTAATTTATTTATTCTAACAACATATGTTTTGTTTTTCTTTGAAAATATTTATTTATTATTCATCTTTTTTAATTGAGGGAAATTTCTACCACCATTGTGTTTTTTGGCAAAGTGTATTTATTCATTGTTTTTTTAAACAAGAGAAATTTCTAGCAATGTTTTATTGTTTTTTTTTTTTGCAAACATGTATTTATTTTAAACTAGGAAAATTTTCAGCAACAATTTTTTTGTTTCAAAAATGTATTTATTTCTTCAAAAGAGGGAAATTTGAAGCAACATTTTTTTGGCAATAATTCATTTATTTATTTATTTTCTCAAACGAGGAAGATTTCTAGCAACTTTTTTATGCCAAAATTTATTCGTTTATTTATTTTTTTCAAATGAGGGAAATTTTTAGCAACAGTTATTTTTTGGAAAAAAAATTATTTATTTATTATTTATTTATTTATTTTATTTAGTTTTTCAACCAAGGGAAATTTCCAACTTTTTTTTTTTGACAAAAAATTACTTATTTATTTTCTTCAAACGAGGGAAATTTCCAGTTTCCATTTCTGTTGTGGTCCACCAAAAAAATAAATTTATCTTGAAATAACTATGTCCTTCATAACTTTGGGGCAGTTCTTCCAAGCTGCTTAACAAACACATGAGCAATTATTGGTGTCATAATTTATAAAAACCTGCTGTAACATAAAATATCTGTATTTGGAGGTAAAAATATGATTAGTTTTTCTCCCTTTGCTCTGTCATCTCCATCACTTAATGTGTAAATATAACACATCAATGTATACTGATTTAATTATTATTTCCAGCTTCTCGTACCAGTAAATATTCTTTCAACCTAGAATGTCACAGAATATTGGATCATAAATGTTGCCTGGCAACCCTGCTGGAATTCTGTATTCGGGTACTATGCACCAAGAACCAGTTCAATTAAATTGGACACCTTAGTTTCTCAAGGTAAGCATCTCATAAAACTTATAATGATAGAATGTATGGAAATTGATTCTCCTAACCAAGACATAGCCAAATCCCTGGAAGTTGGGTTATAGCTATTAATATTACCCAATTCAAGATTACCTAATATCAAAAATTATAAGCTTTGGAGAAACAGACCAAAGACTTTTGTAAATGAATATAATCTTCACTAAGAAATAAAACTATGGATTAAGAAGATAAAAACCCTCACAATTATTCAACAAAAGGTGAGTTTTCCATTTTTAACTTCATTCAGGAAGGTGTTAATCCATTTGTTAGACTAGACTGAAAGAAAAATTGGATAGGGAAGCTGCCCAATGTCAACCATCTGATATCCTCTTAGACCCTGGATGCACAATTACATTTATTCATTTACACATCTTACTGCTGAAATCTGTGATTAATTTATCATCCATTTAATTTGGCACAATCTGGTTTTAGTCAAGTAAGAGACAAATTGTGGGTGCCTTGTATGGTAGACCATCTCATTTACTGATTATGTAATTATTAAATTATAAAATAGAACATTAGATAATCAATGATCAGTGAATTTTTGCACAGCATTAAGGGAGTAAAGTATGCAAGACCATGTAATTTTTTTTAATTATGTAATTAGATTAAGTTAACGATGACAACATTGTTCATGAATATGGTTTGGAGCAACCTTGGGTAAGTGAATGATGTGATATCTACTAGTTGTTTGATTACTGAATTTCATAAAACAATGATTATGTCATTCACAATTCCTGAAGTTTGGTGCCTCCTTGTGGGACCAAGTATGCTATCATCAAATTTCATATTTAAATTATTTTAATCAATGATAGTGCTTAATATGCAAATCATGTAAATATTTGTATAATTATTTAAGCAAATGATCCTATATTCTATGAAGAGTCCAGTGAAGCTCTGCGTTGGGGAGTTAAGTATTCAATAGCATCACATTTTTGATTAGTCATTTTTTTTTAATTTTTAAAGTCAATTTTATTTTTAACTCAAATAGGGTTATTCACCTCTCTCATTCTAATAGCTCAATGATTTATTAAACATCATCTTTATTTCAAAAATAATGCTCTTACCCTGAAAAATAATTCTGAGTTGTATATCTGTCATTTACCAGTTTCTAGTCTTTTTTGTCTTATTGTACATATTGATCACAGTTCTCTCTTCCTCACTCTCTCCTTCCCTCCTTCCTTCACTTCCTCCCTCACTATCTTCCATCCTTCCATGCCCCCCCCCCGACCACTCAACTCCCACACGCCTCCACTCCACGTGTATGTTGATACCTCCTGGAGGCGTCATCTAAATCTGTAAAGTCATATGGAGTAGGGACTAGGCCATGCTTCCTACCTCTGGGTTAAGGGAGTATCCCACCATGGGAAATTTGCTTCCAAAGTCCTTTTGTGCATCAGGGATACATTCTGGTTCCACTGTCAGAGGTCCATTGGACTGCCAAAGTCTTCTAACTGAGTCCTAAGTTCAGAGGTCGAATGATGGGTTCTCAGCTATCAGTCTGAGGTCCATTAGCTCTTCCTTGTTCAGGTCAGCTGTCTCTATGGGTCTCTCTAGCCTGGTCTTTTCCTCTCTCTCTGCGTCTGGATTCTAGTTTGACTCAGTGTTTAGTTGTAGGTTTCTGTTTCTGTTTCCAGCAGGTACTAGATGAGAGCTCCATGATGGTGGATAATTTATACATTGATCTCATTATCAGGGAAGGGCATTTATGGTAGCCTTTCAAGCTTGCTCAAATTGTTAGTTGGGGTCAGACTTGTAGATGTCTGGACATTTCTCTAGGGTCAGTTTTATCTTCAAACCTATAATGGCTCCCTTTTTAATGCTCTCTCTGTCTTCTGTCTGTCTGTCGGTCTGTCTGTCTGTCTCTCTCCATCTTTCTCTTCTATTCCCCCTAACTCAATACTCATTTTCCTATGTGCTTTCCTCTCTTCCCATTCACTTTCTTCGAGTTCTCTCTCTACTCACTGCCCACCCCAATATGCTCAGTATATCTTGGCCCTTTCACCTTCTGTGACAGACATTATATGAATCTCTTTGACACATCCATTTATCCTAGTTTCTCGGGTGGTGTGAATTATAGGCTGGTAATCTTATACTCTATGTCTAAAATTCATATATGAGTGAGTACAAAACATATTCCTCTTTTTGTGACTGGATTACGTCTTTAAGGATGTTTTCTTCAAATTCCATCCATTTTCCTGAGAATTTCAAGATTCCATTGTTTTCTGTTTTGTTTTGTTTTGTTTTTTGTTTCCCTGCAGAGTAGTATTCCATATGTAAATTTGCAAAATCTTCTTTATCCCTTTTTCAGTTGAGGGGCAACTAGGTTGCTTCCAGGTTTTAGCTGTTACAAATAAGGCTTGTATGAACATAGTTGAATAGAAGTCTTTGTTGAATATATGTGGATCATTTGGGTTTATGCCTATGAGTGGGATTGCCATGTCTTGTGGTAGACTGATTCCAATTTTCCTGAAGTCTGGCCATAATAATCTCCAACATGCCTGTACAGGTTTGCACTCCCACTGAAAGTGGAAGAGTGGGTTTTTTCTTTCTCCACAACCTTTCCAACATAAGTCGTCACTGTTGTTTTTAATGTTTGTCATTCTGGCAGAAATAAGATGGTATCTCAGAGCTGTTTTGATTTTCATTTCCCTGATAACTAAGTATGTTGATCATTTTCTTAAGGGTCTTTCAAACATTTTGGTTTCCTAAATTGAGCGTTCTCTATTCTGTTTTGTACCTCATTTTTAATAAGGTTATTTTGTATTTTGTTGACTAGTTTCTAAAATTCTGTGTATATTTTGGTGTTCCTAGGTGGGTCGGTTATTATCAGGATTTTTTATTTGATTCCATTTGTCTACCTGTCTAATTGTGTGCCAATACCAGGCTGTTTTCAGAACTATAGAGCTTAAAGTCTGGGATGGGGATGCCTCCTGAAGTTCCTGAAGGGTCGGTTTGGCTATCCTAGGTTTTTGTTTTTCCAAAAAGTCAGTGAGGACTTGTGCTGAGATTTTAATGTGGATTGCATTGTATCTGTATATTACTTTTGGAAACATTGCCACTTTTATGATGTTTATCCTACCTATCCAATAACATGGGAGATCTTTACATTTTCTGGTATCTTCTTTAATTTCTTTTTATAAAATCACAAAATTCTTGCGATATAGTTCTTTCACTTGCTTGATAAGCAATACCCTATGATACTTTATGTTGTTTGTGGCTATTGTAAAGAGTCATGTTTCTCTGATTTCTTTCTCAGTGTATTTTCTGTCTTTATATAGTAGGGCAACTGATTTTTTAATTTATCTTGTATAATGCTAGTTTGCTGAAGGTGTTTACCAGCTGTAAGAGTTCCCTGGTAGAGTTTTTGGGTTGCTTATGTGAACTATCATATCATCTACAAATAGTGGAAGGAAGAAGGAAGCAAGAAAGTAAGGAATATAGAGGGAAGGAGGCTCAGTAGGAGGGAGAGAGTGAGAGAGGAAGGGGGTTGGCAGTGAGGTGATGTTCAGCTTTGTGTCATATGGCTGCATACTCTATTATGTGTCCACTGTAGGAGTCAGTGGGAGGTTGTGATTGTGAAGGCAGTCTTTTGCAGCAGAGGCAAAACAGCATCAAATAAAAAGAAAAGAAAAAAAAAGGAATTGTGTGCAATAATATAGAATATTACCTACAGTAAAAATTTGTAGTCTCATAAAATGGAGAGTTATCATGAAAACAATTATCTTTCAATATTTAGCAAGTATTTGAACATGCACTTGTAAAGTTCCAAAGTAAGTTACAGCATTTCAATTTTCAATTAACAAGTGTTAAATTCCATATTGAAAATGTCCAAAATCTATTCATTTGCTATATTTCTTGCATTTTGATAAGAGCAAATGTTTTCTAACACTCTATACTAAGACCATGGTAGAGTACTCTAATAATGTTAAATAACCAATTATCGAACCCTGTAATTATTGCAGGTATTAGTCTTTGCCTGAGAAATAGAATACATTTTAATACCATAATTCATGTCTTTTTACTTGGAGACCAGAGAAGTTTCATATAAAAGTTCTCTCCTCTCATGTTTTTTCACAATAATTTTGCAGGAGTCCATAGTAAGTTATTTGTTATTTTGCATGGAAGCACTGTGAGCATGGTTGTCTCTTAGCATGACTGTCATTTTTGTACAATGTATTTGTTGTAGTGTGTATGGGATTGGGCATGTGTGAGAGTATATTTGCTTATCTTTGTGTGTCTTTGTGCATTGCAACATCACCTACTTACTTTCTCCCCATATTCACAACTATACTATGTGGTCACGTTGTTCTAAAGATAAAATAGAGAGAAGCTTATTTTTCTTTCAGTAAATAAAAACTGATTAACCCAGAGGTGCAAGAATGGTTTTGTCTCCATTTTGGAAATATGAAAATTGGAGCATAGGAATTATGATTAAATACTCATCAATCTAATTGATTCATATAATGATGCTTTTCTTTTCTTGTTAGAATATTATTGCCATGTGTTTCTTTGGTTGGATTATCAAAAATAAGTACGCCTTTTAAAAAAAGCCTTTTGTTTGGAGAAAATCAGTGTGGATATAATGTAAGCCCATGAATGGGTGGGATTTTTTAAGGATGTGGAAGTGTTAACAGAATGTGACAGAATGTTAGATCGAAACCGCTGCCTGGCAACACAGTGGGATTCTCTAATCTCATATCTTGGGCCCAAGAAGCAGAGAGCAGTTGAGATGCTGTCTTTCCATTGGATATTTTATTTTCCCCAGCTAGGTGTCCCATACAAACTTTAATGACACCATATGTGGCCAAATCTGTGGAAGTTTTCCTGGAGTCATTAATATTACAAAGTTCAAGATTATCTAATACCATGGAATATAGTCTGTTGAAAACAGTTCAAGGACTTTTGTTGAAGAATATAATCTACACTAAGAAGCATAACTATGGATACGGAAATAAAAAAAGGTTCACAGTTATCCAACAGCAGCATACCTATGGATTAAGAAAATTAAATAGGCTCACACTTTATCCATAAAACGGTGAGATTTCCATCATTGCCTTCTTTCAGCAAGGTGTTCAACCATTTGTTAGTCCAGACTGAGGAATAATAGGACAGTAGTTCATCTCTAATGAGGCCACTGTCCAACATTAATTATCTGATACCCTATGAAACTCTTGATACGCAATGTCATTTTAACCATATATTCATTTTATTATGCAAATCTATGATTAAGTAATCAATGATCACTGGACTTTGGCACAATTATTAAATTATTAAAACAGGTCAATAGATAATCGATCGCCACTGGAGTTTTGTGCCTCCTTGTGGGTCTCATGCATGCAGCACTATCTAATTTTTTAATCATGCGTTTAAATTGTATAAATAGACTATGATATTATCGATCATGGGTCAGATTTGCTTACACTTTGAGGGAGTGGATGATGTGACATTAACAGACTATTTGATTATTTAGTTATTTAAATAGGTGATAACTGTTAAGTCATGCATGGACTTGAAGTTTGGCACCTCCTTGTAGAGTTAATATGCAAGACCATCTAAATATGTATTTATGTATTTATTCATTTTATTACTTAAAGGAATTACTATCTATTCCAGGAATAATTCAGTGTGTCTCTAACTTGGAAGAGTTAAGTGTGTGACTTAATCACATTATTTAAATATTTAATTTAATTTTTTATATCAATGATGTCCTTTTTCATGATGGAGTCTGGCCAGTATTCCCTTGGAGCCAATTATGTGATATCTCCTAATAAATCATCTAAGAATATTGTTGTTAATTATTCTACCAAGCTGAATGTGGCATTTAGAGTGGGTGCTGGCTGCTCTTCCTCCACATTCACTCTGCTCTACTATGGGAAGAAAAAGTGGAAGCATGAGAGGCCCCTTAACATCGAAGAGGCATTGCGATGGATGACATCACAGTGTGCAACTAGCTTCTATCTTAGCTCAGCTGGTGAAACAGCAGCAGTCATTGCAAGCATAGCAGTTTCTGAAGTTGGTGCCACAAGATGACATTAGCCAAACACAGTTCATTAGTCAACATCATCTGATCATTTCATTAATAGATTATGTAATATTTAAAATCGCTGGTGATGTCGTCTTTCATTTGTCATGTCCGGAACATCCTCCTGGTAATTGAAGGTGTAAAATCATTCAATAATTTAATCATTTTATTATTTAAATCATTAACTACCTAATTTGTGATCACTGGAGTTTGGAGCCATCTTTTTCATGTCAAGTGTGTCAGATCATCTCACTATCTGATTAATTATCCAAATCTATTTTCTATTAGAGGAACAAAAGAGTCTGGCTCCATTTTATTGGTGTTAATTATGGCTTGCCATTTCATTATTTATTTAGTTATTGTATCATTCAAATCTATAATTAAATTAATTATCACTGGAGTTTTACCCACTCGTGTTGGAATCAAGTATGAGACACCATCATATTATTTAATTACTTAATTATGAAATCTCTCATTACATTGTCAGTAAACACAAGAATGTGGAGCCAGAGCACTTTTAAAAAGAGCTTATACAGGTAATATTATTAGAGAGAACTTTTGAAGAGAAATCTTTGAGAGGCCTTTAGAGAAAGAACATTTGGGAAGAACATTCATCAACGAATGAAAGGCGATGAGAGGACCATGTATGTGAGCTGGTTTATTTCCTTCTTTCCCTCATATGAGAAATTTTTAGCAATCCCCTGACATGCCTTGTGAGCCTGAAAGCATGATGAATGCCTTTAAAATTATTTCCACAAATGAGTATCTCAGGTAAATCCAAGTCCATCTCACCTGAAATCAGAGATAAATTATCACAATATATTTGGGAATTTGTGTCATTTATGATTTTTGTGTTTAAAAATGTTGACTCATTTTTATATGTGTGGATCTCCTTATAGGTGTGTGTACTTAAATACGGTGTCTACAGAGTTGAGAAGAAGGCATCAGATTCCCTGGAGATGAGGTATGTCCTTACCAAGTGCTAAAGTGTTATAGCAATGTTATTATTTCTCCAGTTATGTTTTGAGCTTTTGTCCCTGGGATATTTTGTTTTTAAATCTTTATTTTTTATCCACCCACTTAGTTATGCATATTCCTATTTTGTTATCACTCTGCCTGCTTTTAAGTGTTAGGCCTTTTGCTAATGATCACTGAGTATTTCTGTAGTGACAGATTTCTCTAAAGCTATAATGGCTACCTCTATTATGGTACCTCTTTTCTTCTTCTACTCTATTCTTACCCTGTCTCAATGATCCTGTTGCCTCATGACAACCTTTCTGCTCCTCTCCTCCCTTTCTCTTTCTCCTACCTCACTCTCCCTTCTGTCTATGTTCCCTGTTTGCTCAGGAGGTCTTGTCACTTTCACTTTCTGCACAAGACCATGTATCTCTCTCTTTTGTTCCTCTCTGTTTCCTAATTTTTATGGTGGTATTAACTATAGGCTGGTAATATTTTACACTATTTCTAAAATCCAATTATGAATGAATACATACCATGTTTGTCTTATTTTCTGACTGGTTTACCTCACCAAACATGGTTTCTCCTATTTCCATTCATTTCCCTGCAAATTTCAAGATTCCATTGTGTTTTTCTGCCGAATAGTATGCCATTGTGCCATTCATCAGTTGAGGGGTATCTAGGTTGCTCCCAGGTTCTGGCTATAACAAATATTGCCGATATAAACATAGATGAACAGATGTCCTTGTTGAATTGATGTATATCATTTGGGTACATGCCTAAGAGTGAAAATACTGGATGTTAAAATAGACTAGTTCTCATTTTCCTGAGAAACTGATATACTGAACTGCCAGTTGACTGTAAATTTTGCACTCCCACCAAAAGTTGAAGAATATGACCCTTTTTCATCACCCTTTCTAGCAATGTGGCAGGAGTAATATGGTATCTTGGAGTTTTTTTTTATTTCCATTTCACTAATGGCTAAGGATGATGCCTTTCAAATATTTTATATTCCTCCCTTGAGAATTCTCCATTTACTTTTGTTCCCAATCTTTAATTGGATCATTTGTTGTTTTGGGAACTAGCTTCCTGATTTATGTGTATAATTTGGAATTCAGCCCTCTGTCAGAAATAGAGTTAGTGAATATCTTTTTCCATGCTCTGTTCTGTGGTTTTGTCTCCTTGAATGTCTCCTTCACCTCACAGAAGTTTCTCATTTTCTTACTTGTCCATCTCAGTGTCTGTGCTAATAGTGTTATATCCAGGAATCAGTCTCCTCTGTCAAATTTCAAGGGTGCCTCCCACTTTTTCTTCTAAGAGGTTCAGTGTGGATGGGTTTATGTTGAATCTTTGATCCATTTGGTTGATATTTGTGAAAACCTCTCATCCATTTTGTCCCATAGCATGCCATTCTTCCTTGAGGTGACAGTATAATCACAGAAGGAACAATGTGTAGCACATGGTCTAAATAAGATGAATGAAAAGTATTGCTTAATAAAAATAACTAGGATCAGTATTTACTGTTCAATATTGAGGAAGAAAACTATTTAAAGTTGCACCATTCATCTCAGAGTAATTTTTATGATGAGTCAGTATAGGATAACCCATCTTTAGCTAGCCTTTTCCATGTATTAACACAGAATAAGGTTTCTCTTATCCATTCAATACTCTCATCAGAATTGCAGGTTAACCCAGATTATAATCAATGGACGACATAGTAAAGGCATTTTCACTTATAGGGAGATGTGTCTAATTCTCTATAATATCAGATAATAACATTGGCTGAGAATCACATGCCCAGTGAAAAATGAGAAAATTAAAGTCTTATCATGGTTAGAAATCGCAGAAGTATCACATAGAAGGATTAGTGTTACCTTTTTAACTATGTGAGTAAATTTGTGCTGCATAGCTCAAAGAAGCATGGGTGGTCTTTTCTACATTCTGGATACATGGATATGCAGAATATGAATTATGCCAAACTGCTCATCAATAAATTATAAAGCATAGTGGCAACTCTTCTTCTATGCTTGCTTTCTCAGCCATAATAGTTTGTTGCATGTTTGGAGAGACAGAAATAACTATAACTCACCCAAGTTTTTGTCTTAGTATGGCATGATTAATGTATATAATGTGTGCTACAGAAGGGTGCATTTTCTTTAAAATACTGGTAGATATATTTGTTTGTGTCTTTTTGTGAGATCATACCTGATACCAGGCAACACCATTTGGAATTTTCACTTCTTCTACCAAGTGCCCAAAAAAAGAAAGAAGAAGCTGAAATATTGTGCTTAGTTTGGGTGTTTTTGTATTACATATATATGTCCTGTACAATCTTTAATGGCTGCATACATAGGAGGTAACTCTTCTAATCAAGCTATGCCCAAATCCAAATGCCATTATTCTTGAAGCTTTGAGGTTTTCTACATATGTTGACTACTTGTTGAAGTGGATGCTGCCAGTTGGGGGAATCTAAGGCATTTTCTTAAAGAAAATTTTACTTTCCAGGAGTCAAGAGTAACGTATTTTGTTGCATGGAATCCCTGTGAGCTGGGAGTTTGTTACCATTGCTATCATTTTTTTGTGTCCAACATGTTTGTTATTTCCTATCTTTTGTAATTTTTTCTTTCCTTGTGTGTGCTTTATTTACCAGAATTAATACTCAGCTACTTTCTCCCCATGTTTGCACCTAGACCATGGCATCAAGTTGTGCTAAACATAATAGGATATAGAAACATTTGTTTTAATTTTGAAAAGAAATTGATTAAGGCAGTGGCAATAGAATGGATTTCTTCCCATTGTGGACACATGAAAATTGGAGCAGATGAAATATGTCTAAGTATTCATCTACATAATTGACTTATGATGTGATGCTTTGTGACTTTTATGTATAGTTTATTAGAGCCATTTAGTTTCTTGTTAAAAAAAAAGATAAAAAAATATTTATAAGTCACATAGAGTCTTTTAGTTTGGAAAAAAAGAAAATCAATATGTAATGTGAGTCTATGAGTTCATTGGGCAATAGAATGTGACCAGAAGGTCCATCATAATTGCTACCTGGTAACCTTGGTGGAATTATCAATTCCCATATTGTGGCCCCAAGAAGAAAGTGTACCTGACATGCTGTGTTATCAATGAATAATTTACTTTCCCAACATAATTGTCCTGTATAACCTCTAATGAAAGCATATGTTGAATATGGCTATCCAAAGAAAAGTAGATCCAAGGCCCTGGGAGACTTTCAGAAGTTAATAGCATTAACCATGTAAAGTGTAGCTAATTTAAGGGTAAAGAGTCTGTGAAAAAATCCTCTCAATTATTTCTCTTGATTAATGATCTCCTTCCTAAGAAGTACATCCATAGAATAACAAAATTAAGACTAAAATATACCTTTTAAAGGGTGAGTATTCCATTGTTTCCTTCTTTCAGCAAGGTTTTATTCTACCTCTTAAAGTACAATGAGGGAAAATGAAAGCATCATTATGCCATTCAACTGCAGCGATGAGTATTTATTATATCTCTATGCTCCAATTTTCTTATTTCTAAGATGAGGGTAATATCATTATTAGCCTCTACCTTAATCCATTTCTATTTACTAAGATAAAAATAAGCTCTGCTTCATTTTCTTAACTTTAGAACAGCTTGACCAATGATGTAGGTGCAAATATGGGGAGAAAGTACCTGAGAAAATATGTGTAGCTTTGCACAAAGGCACAAAGTGAAGTAAACACACACACACACACACACACACACACACACACACACGCACACAAATATATAGGACACATAAATTCCAGTCATATTTAGAAACAGCTTTGCTCACAGATCTTCCATGCAACAAGAACAAATAGTTAATCCAGAACTCCTGAAAAATTAACCTAAAATCATTAGGAGGAACTTTGGTTGACTATTCAGGCCACCAGCTATTTCTATTGTTTCTAAATATTTGGAGGTGGCTTATACAGCACTTTCTGTTTACTCAGGAAATATTATGTAAATTTTAATCCGAGGATGAGATGATCTGCTCTACTAGATACCCACAAGTTTTTCTCCTATTTAACATCCAGAAGATTGTGCCAAACTCCATGGGTCATCGATAATTTAATCACAGAGTAGTTAAATGGGTAAATTATTAAATGTCATTGTGTATCCAGGGTTTGTGTATCCAAATAATTGATGTTGGTCAGCTGCCTCATTAGAGATGAACTGCTATCAAATTTTTTCAGTCTATTCTAGCCAATGGATTAACACCTTCCTGAAGGAAGCTAACAATAGAAACCTCATGGTTTTTGAAAAACTGTGACTCTTTTTTATCTTCTTAATCCAAAGTTTCACTTCTGACAGATTTTCCCATGAAGCAGGAATTTGTAAAAACTGTTCCATCTTGTCATGGCAAATTTCAGATATCTTTTTAGTATGAATGGTGTTTGCTTGGTTTGTACATCATACCATCACCCGTCAAGGCTAGAGTTTCTTTCCCAAAAGACTAGTATTTGGTGGGAAGTATCTGAAAATAATGGGGGGTGTATGTTTGCCAAGTGTAGAGTGTGGCAGTCACAGGGATCACCTCACTACTATTCCTCCACATCCTGACCTTCACTGCCCTCTACTGTGAAAAGGACAAGCAACCACATCAGAGGCTTAGGCAGCATCATAGTGGTTACGAAGATAGCATTGCTGGGGATGACATTATTGAGAGTGCGGAGCTGCTCTGTCTCTGCTCTGCCTATTAAGGTACCACATCTCTGTTGTCAGAGCCTCTGCTGGCACCATAGCAGTCCCATCATGACTGGAGTGATTTAGTTGAGTGTCTTGCCATCAACCCAACATAGTTTATTAGACAAGATCCTCTAATCATCTAATTATTAAATTATTGAATTTTTAAAATCAGTGATGATGGTGTCCTTCATGAGTCAGTTCTGGTCCATCCTCTTGGGAACTGATGCTATAAAAAACCAACCTGTTTTTTAAAATTATTTAATCATTTAATTATTAAAATCTACTATTATGTAATTAGTAATACTTGGGTCTCCCAGTGTCCCTCAAGCTCTGGTAGCTGCTTCTGGCACCAATCATCTGCCATGTCCATCTAATTGCTGACAAACCCCTCATCAATGATCTCATCATCACTTGAGTAATGAAATAAGTAAATAATTGGATGGACCTGCACACTTAATTTCCAAAAAATGGAATGAAACTCTAGTAATTATCAAGGAAGTAATACTTACATAATTAAATAATGCCACACAATTATATTTCAACGAGTACTGGCCATACTATAGTCATGAAGCACAGCGTCACCATTGATTGAAATAATTAATATATAATTATAAAATAATTGAAATATGAGATAGTGATGCATACTTAAATCCCACATTGTGGGATCAGACTGAACTCTTCTGGAGTAAAGATTTATTTAAATATTTAAAAAATAAATAATTAGGTAGCTTTGCTTATTAACTTCCACAAGGTGGAACCAAACTTGACGTATCATGGCTGGTATAATGTTCTATTCCAATGACTAAATAACCAAGTAATGAGATGATGTCACATTGTCAACTCTTGCAATCTGACTTCAAATATCACTTTTCCATAACATTATTGTTGGTTTAAATCATTTAATTACATAATTATATTATCTGGCATATTTTAGCCCACGATTTGGGATCAGACACCAGTAATCTTCGATTATTTAATGATCTAAATTTATATTTAAATAAGTATAACAGCAGATGATGGGATGATCTTGCACATTTGACTCACTCAGGCTCCAAACTTCAATGATCATTGAATAAATAAAGATAGATTGTAATAATTAAATGATTAAAAAAGTTAAGTAATTGGATGGTGTTTGATATTTGAATCCTACAAGATGAAGCAAAACTCATGAGATCATTGGTTATTTAAGCATAAATTTGAACAAAAAATGTATAAATAATGAGATGTGTCATACTTCATTCCTGGGGAGATAACAATATGATATCATCATTTATTTAAATAATTAAAAAAATGAAATGTCATGCCACAATTAACTCCAACAAGTTGAATCCAGACTCTCCTCTTCCTCGAGTAGATAAAGACAGATTTGAATAATGAAATAATCATATGGTTAGATGGTCTGACACCATTGACTCCCACAAGTTGGAACCAAATTTCAGTGATCAGAGATTATGTAAAAAATATTTAATAGTTAAATGAATAAATATTTGAACATTTTTGCATCATTAATTCCTGGGAGTACATGCCAGACCTGATGAAGGATGCTGTTATCACCGATTTTTAACATTCAGTAATTTAAATCAGATAATCAGATTTCCTTGCCTGATAAACTATGTTGGGCTGACATCATCATGAGCCACTGTATCTTAACTGTGATGCTCCATGAGCTGGGATGATGGGCCCATACCTGGGGTAACAGCAGTTGCTACAATGTCTGTAGCAGCTTTAAAGATGGCAGCAGCAGTGGTGTCACCAACATGGATGAGAGAGAGTAGATCACCCTTGTTCTAGGATATCATGAATTGTAAGGTGTCTGTGATGGTCCTGCACTTCTTGTGCCATTGCTCCTCCTTCTCATACAAAAGCACAATGAATATGAGGTTGTGGAGGAGAGCAGGGAGGCAAAGATCTCAAGCACCATGCTTACCTTGATGGAGTCCTTGTAATTCTTCTAAGTGGGGACCATGGAATTTCCTGAACTCAATCTTCCAGCATCCCTAGCATTCTGAGTGATGCAGTGACATCAGAGTCTGCTGTGTCCATGACTGCAACTTCCAAATCCATAATCTTGCACCTGACAAATAACAGCAACCAAAAAGTAATCAATCATCATTTAAATAAATTAGTCAGTAATTGCTAACTCTCACAGTAAGTCAATAGGTGATGTGGAGTTTAACTAGCAGAGAAGAATGGGCAGTCTCTAGTCATGAAGGATGACATAATCTTTGATTTAAACAATCAAAACATGTGATGATATCATCCACCATGACCAAGTAGGCTTCATCCCTGGGTTGCAAGGATGGTTTAATGTATGAAAATCTATCATTGTGATCCACCATATAAATGAACTAAAATAGAAAATCTATATGACCATCTCTCTAGATGCTGAAAAATACTTTGACACAATTCAACAACCATTTATGATAAAAGTCTTAGAGAGATCAGGGATAACTGGAACATACCTAGTAATAAAAGCAATATACAGTAAACCAACAGCCAACATCAAACTGAATGGATAGAAGTTCAAGGTGATTTCTCTGAAATCAGGAACAAGACAAGGCTGTTCTCTCTCTCCATATCTCTTCAATATTGTACTTGAAGTTCTAGCTAAAGGAATAAGACAACAAAAGTAGATAAAGTGCATACAAACAAGAAAGAAAGAAGTCAAATTGTCACTATTTGTACATGATAAGATTGTTTACATTACCCACCCAAAAAAACTCTACCAGGGAACACCTACTACTAAGAAATACATTCAGCAAATTTGCAGGATACAACATAAATTAACAAAAAAAACAAAAAACAAAGAAACAAACAAAAAACCAGTACCCCTACTATATACACATGACAAAGGGGCTAAGAAAGAAATCACAGAAACATTACCCTTTAAAATATCACAAACAACACAAAGAACCTTGGGATAAAGCTTGCCAAAACAAGTGAAGTAACTACATAACTATATATAACTTTGTGTCTTTAAAGAAAGAAATTAAAGAAGATACCCAAAAATGGACAGATAACCCATGCTCTTTGATAGGTAGGATAAATAGTAAAAATGGCAATCTTCCCCATCGCAATCTACAGATTCAATGAAATTCCTTATAAATCCTGTCACAATTCTTCACCAACCTTGAAAGGATAATAATTAACTTTGTATGAAAAAACAAATACCCAGGATAGCTAAAACAACCCTCTACAATAAGGGAATTTCAGGATGCATCACTATCCCCAACTTTAAGAGCAACTATAGAGCTATTGTACTGAAAACAGCCTGGTATTGCTAGAAAAAAGACAAGTAGACAAATGGAATGGAATAGAAAATCCTCATATTACCCACACACCTACGAATACCTTATTTTGAAAAAACAGCTAAAAGTATACAATGGGAGGAGGAAAGCATCACCGACAAATTGTGCTGGAACAACTGGAAGATAGTATTTAGAAGTCTGCAGGTAGACACATGTCTATCACCATGCACAAAACTCCAGTCCACATGGATGAAACAACTCAAGATAAATCCAACCACACTGATCCTCTTAGAAAAGTAAGTGGGAGGTACCCTAAAACAAATAGGTACAGGCAATTTCTTCCTGAACATAACTCCAGTAGCACAAACAGTAAGATTGATAATTAATAAATGGGAACTCCTCATACTGAGAAGCTTCTGTAAGGCCAAGGACACAGATGACAAGACAAAATGGCAGCCCACAGACTGGGAAAATATCTTCACCAGTCCTATATCTGACAGAAGCCTGATCTCCAAAATAACCAAAGTACTCAAGAAACTAGTCAACAAAACACCAAATAACACTATTAAAAATTGGGGTAAAGAACTGAAGAGAAAATTCTGAGGAGAATTCAAAAGTGCTGAAAGACACTTAAGAAAATTTTCAACATCAGTAAATACCAGAGAAATGCAAATCAAAACACCTCTGAGATAGGATCTTTCTCTTATCAGAATGGCAACTTATGCTGGAGAGGATGTAGAGAAAGGACACTCCTACACTGCTGGTGGGAGTGCAAACTTGAACAGCCATTTTGGAGATCAGTATGGCAATTCCTCAGTAAAATGGGAATCATCCTACCACAGGACCCAGATATCCCTCTCTTAGTCATGTACCCAAATGATCCACATCCATGCAACAAAGACATGCTACCCTATGTTCATAGCAGCATTATTTGTAATACCAAGAACCTGGAAGCAACCTAGATGCCCGTCAACTGAAGAATGGAGAAAGAAGATGTGGTACATTCACATAATGGAATACTTCTCTGCGGGGGGGGGATGAAATCTTGAAATTCTATTGAAAATGGATAGAACTTGAAGAAACCATGTAGAATAAGATAACCCAGTCACAAAAACGAGGAACATGGTATATACTCACTCATATATGAATTTTAGACTTAGAGCAAAGTACCAAAAGCGTATATTTAAAACCACCAGAAAAACTAGGATACAAGGAGGATTCTAAGAGATTCATAAAAGGTCCAACACAGAAGGGGAAAGGGGCATGATATACTGAGCATATTAGTAATGGGATGAAGTGATTAGAGTAGGTGGTAAGAGAAAGACAAGAGAAGGAGAGAGAAGCACATTGGAAAAAGAAGATTGACTCAGGGTAGGAATAGGAGAGACAGAGGGGGAGAGGGAGGAGGAGAGAGAGAGAGAGAGAGAGAGAGAGAGAGAGAGAGAGAGAGAGAGAGAGAGAGAGAGAGAGAGAGCATAAAAGAGGGACCTCTATAGGTTTGAAGAGAAAACTGACTCTAGAGAAAGGTCCAGAGACCTACATGACTGATCCTAAGTAACAATTTGAGCAAGAGTGGAAAGGCTACCATGAAGTCCCTTCCCTGATAATGAGTTTGATGACTAACTTATACACAGTCACAGAGCCATAATCTAGTATATGATGGAGCAGAAGCAGACACTCACAGTTAGACACCGAGCAGAACTGGAATACGTATGCATAGACGGATAACCTGACCAGGCTACATAAATCCACAGTGACAGCTTACCTGAACAAGGAGAAGCAAGTGGAACCTTAGACTGATAGCTGTGAAGTCAGCATTGGACCTACTCAGACCCCATAAATAGAAGGCCTATGCAGTCTAAGGGATCTCTGACAGTGCAAGTAGGATGTATCCCTGTATCACACATGGACATTGGGAGCATATTTCCGATTGAGGGTTACTTCCTTAACCTAGAGACAGGAGGGAGGGCCTATTTTCTACTCCAAATGATTTTACAAATTTAGTTGAGTCCTCCTGGAGGCATCACACTACGTTTGGGGTGGGGTGTGGGATGGGAGGGGAGAGTGGAAAGGGATGCATGGGACAGGGGGAGAGAGGGAGGGACATAGGGAGGGAGTTGGAACAGTGATCCATATGTAAAATTATAAAAAAGCCTGGAAAGCGTTAAGTGACCAATAAACACCTTACAATTACTTTTCTTGCTCTGAGCATTTCTCTGATAAAAAGATAATGTTTTATAAATCTCTGAGCAATGTGAATGATAGAGGTGGATAACGCTATTTGAGTTAAAAATAAAATTGTGTTTAAAATAAAAAAGCAGTTAAACAAATCATGTGAAGATATAACAAAAAAAAACTCAGCAAGATGGAGCTTAACTGGACTCTTCATGGAATAGAGAATAATTTCTTTAAATAATTATACAAATGTTTAGATAATTTTGCATACTAACCCCTATAATCAATTTAAATAATTATGAAATAAGATGATTTGGCATACTTGATCCCACAAGTTGGCCCCAAATGTCAGGTATTGTGGATGCCATAATCATTGCTTTATAAAACTAAATAACCAAACAACCACTTCCCCAAGGTGGCTCCAAACCAGACTTTTGAACGATTTTGTTATCATTGATTTAAATAATTTAATTACATCATTAAATAATTAGATGGACTTGTATATTTGACTCCCACAATGTGGTGCAAAAATCCACTGATCACCAATTATCTAATGTCCTCTTTTAATAATTAAATAATTACATAATCAGTGGGTGAGACTGTCTTCTATTCTTGAGACACATAAGTTGTCTCTTATTTGGCTACCACAAGATTGTCCCAAACTAAACTGATGCTGGATTAATCACAGATTTGAGCAGTAAGATGTGTAAGTGATTAATGGTCATTGTGTATCCAGGGTTTAAGAGGATATCAGAGAGTTGATGTTGAGCAGCTGCCTCATTAGAGCTGAATTGATACCCAATTATTTCTCAGTATAGTCTAACAAATAGATTAACACATTCCCGACAGTAGTTAACAATAGAAAACTCACCCTTTGTTGAATAATTGTGAGTCTTTTATCTTCTTAATCCATAGTTTTACTTCTTAGGGAAGGTGACATTCATCAACAAAAGTCTTTTGACTCTTTCTCCACAGACTATAATTCCTCATATGAAGTAATCTTGAATTGGGTAATATTAATAGCTGTAGGCCTACTTCCAGGGTTTGGCTAAGACTTGCTTAGGAGAATCAATTTCCAAAAACGCTGCCATTAAAAGTTTTATGAGACACATATCTTCGAAGACTAAAATATTCAATCTAAGTTGCTCTCTGGTTCTTGGCTCATGATACAGAATATAGAATTCCACCATGGTTGCCAGTCCACATTTATGATCCAAGATTTTGTTACATTCCTGTACACCTCCCACTTGCTAAAAAACACACCCACAAATTGACTAACCTTATAGCCTCATTGATTTTCTCCCAAAAATGCAACACTCTTTTCTGAGTTATACATATTTTCAAGTCTATCAAACAACTACATGCTACATGATATACACATGGAAATGAAAGCATCATTATGCCATTCAACTATATTTATGATTATGTAACTATATATCCTGTGTTCCAATTTTCTTATTTCCAGATTGAAGACAATAACATCCGTGACCATTAACTTAATACTTTTCTATTTACTTAAATGAAGATAAGCTTCTCTTCATTCTCTTAACTTTAGAACAGCTTGACCACATGGTATAGGTGCAAATATGGGCAAAATTGGGTGAGTGAATAATTGTAGAAATTCACAAAAGCAAAAGGGAATTAAATTCACACACGCAAATACATTGGCCACAAAAATATAAGTCATGCTAAGAAATAGCCATGCTCACAGATCTTACATAAAACAAGAACAAATAGCTTACTCTGGACTCCTGAAAAGTTAGTTTAAAATTCAGGAGGGCCTCCTAAAGATGCCTTTGCCCACAGACATCAGTAAGAATTTTAGAGAATAAATCATTCATAGTCCCAAGAGCTGGAATGAGTATTTTTTGTTGATTTGATGAGCTGTGGATGTTTGTCATCATTTGTAAAATTTTCTAGGAGTCAATTATAAAACAACATCCAATTATTTAATTTTTAATCATTAAATATTAAGATATATTATTATTTAATCAGTGATCACTGGAGTTGGAGCCATATTTTGGTTGAGCATATGGCATCATCTCATTACATGATTACTTTTCATTTAATTGATCATTACATCAGGCATCATAACTCGACTTTTGTGCCACCTTGTGGGACATAATGTGCAAGGTTCCCTATTTATTTATTTGTTTAGTTAGTTAGTTTTTAAATCAATGACTATTTAGGAAGAGTTCAGCCTGGTTTCAGCATGAGGAAGTATGAAACATTATCTAATTATTCAATTATTAAATACATATAATCAATCTTTTAAATAAATGATGTCATCCTTCATGACCAGAGTTTGTCCAGTACTCCCTGGGAGTTAATTGTGTGACATTATTTAGTTATCTGAGTATTAATTCATTCACTATCACTGAAGTTTGTTGACATCTTATGCAAGTTAAGTCTGCAAGACCATCTAATTATTTACGTATTGATTACTTAAATGATGATGTTGTCATCAATTAGGGGTTTGGCTGCTGTGCAATGTTTACAGCAAATGCCTGTTGTCAGAAGCACAGCTTAGTGGAGAAAAAATGTGACAAATCTGTGTAATGTTCCTCGCTGCATAGAAATTGGATTCTTATTTGGTAGGAAAGAAGTAAGATGATGGAGAGAAATGATGCAGAGGCCTTACTCGCCTTTTTTGTAGTTTCCATTCC
>JANBXA010000384.1:0-13417 GCA_030556225.1 Cricetiscus sungorus | reverse complement strand
TTAGGGTTTTTAGTGTTTAGGGTTTTAGGGTTTAGGGTTTTTAGGGTTTACGATTTTAGGGTCTAATGCTTTTAGGGTCTACGGTTTTTAGGGTCTACAGTTTTTAGGGTCTAGCATTTTTTGAGTCTATGGGTTTTAATTTCTAGGGTTATGGGCCTCTAGGGTTTTTTTTTAGGGTTTAGGGATTTAGGGTCTAGGAGTTTTAGGTTCTAGGGTTTTTGGGGTCTTTGATAATTAGGGTCTAGGAATTTTAGGGTCTAGGATTTTTAGGGCCTAGTGTTTTGGGGGTATAGTGTTTTAGGGTATAGGGTTTTTAGGTTTTAAGGTTTATAGATTCTTGGATATTTAGGATCTAGGGTTTTAGGGTCTAGGATTTTTAGGGTCTAGGGTTTTAAGGTCTAAGGTTTTTAGATTTTAGGGTTTTTAGAGTTTAGGTTTTTAACTTTAGGTGTTTTAGGGTTTTGATTTTTTAGGGTTTAGGGAATTTAGGGTGTAGGCTTTTTTGGGTGTTGTTTTTTTAGTGTTTAGTTTTTTAGGGTCTACTATTTTTTGATCTAGGATTTTCGGGTCTATGTTTTTTAGGGTCTGGGGTTTTTAGGGTCTAGGTGTTTTAGAATCTAGGGTTTTTTGGATCTAGTTTATTTAGGGTCTACAGTTTTTAGGGCCTAGGCTTTTTAAGGTTAGGATTTTTAGGGTTTATTGTATTTAGGGTACATTTTATTAGGGTCTAGGATTTATGGTCTAGGTTTGCTAAAGTTTAGGATTTTAGGGTTTATGGTTTTTAGGGTCTAGGGTGTTAGGGTTCAGGGTTTTAGGGTTGAGGTTTTTTTTATAGTATATTGTTTTTGGAGTCTAGAGTTATTAGGATCTAGGGATTTTAGGGTGCAGGGTTTTTATAGTCTAGGGATTTTTGGGGCTAGGGTTTTTATAGTCCTGGATTTTCAGGGCCTAGTGTTTTTAGGTCTAGGGTTTTTAGGGTCTAGGGTCTAGGGTCTAGGGTCATGTAGTTAGGGTTTAGGGTTTTTAGCATCTAGGTTTTTTATGATGTAATGTTTTTAGGGTCTAGGATTTTGGTTTTTTAGGTTTTATGATTTTTAAGGTCTAGGGTTTTTAGTGTCTAGGATATATATTGTCTAGAGTTTCAAGTGTCTAGGCCTTTTAGGGACTAGGTTCTATGGTCTATGTTTTGTAGGGTCTAGGGTTTTTAGGGTCTAGGGCTTTATTGTCTTAGTTTTTTAGGGTCTAGGATCCAGGGTCTAGAGTCTAGGGTCAGCGGGTTACTGTATAGGGTTTTTAGCGTTTAGGGTTTTTAGGTTTTAGGGTTTTTAGGGTCCAGGATTTTAGGGTCTAGTGTTTTTATGGTGTTTTTTTTATTGTCTAAGTTTTTTATGGTGTAGTGTCTATGTTCTAGGGTCTAGAGTCTAGGGTCAGTGGGTTACTGTTTAGGGTTTTTAGGGTTTAGGGTTTTAAGGGTCTCGGTCTTCAATGTCTATGGTTTTGAGGATCTAGTGTTTTCAGGTTCTAGGGATTTTAGGGATTATGGCTTTTATGATTTAGGGTTTTATGGTGTAGAGTTATAGGGGTTTAGGGTTTTTAGAGTCTAGGCTATTTAGGGTATAGTGTGTTTAGGGTGTAGGGTTTTTGAGTCTAGTGTTTATTGGTCTCGGGTTTTAAGGTCTAGTTTCTAGTGTCTATTGTCTAGGGACTTGGGTCAGGGGGTAAGGGTTTAGGGTTTTTTGGGTTTTGGTTTATTTTGTTTAGTGTTTTTAATGTCTAGGGGTTTTTAAGTTCAAGGGTTTTTAGGGTCTAGGAGTTATAGAGTCTAGTGTCTGAGGTCTAAGGTCTAGGATCTAGGGCTTTTAGGGTCTAGGGTTATTACGGTTTAGGGTTTTTATGGTGTAAGGGTTGCAGGGTCTATGGTTTTTAGGGTATAGGGTCTATGGTCTAGGGTTAATGTTTTAGGGGTTTTAGGGTCCAGGGTCTTTAGGGTCCAGGGTTTTTAGAGTCTAGGGTTTTGTGGTTTAAGGACATTTTGAGTTTAGGGTTTTTAAGCTTTAGAGTTTTTAGAGTTTATGGTTCTAGGACCTATGTTTTTAGGGTCTAGTGTTCTTATGGTCTACGGTTTATATGGTCTAGGATTTTTAGTGTCTATGGTTTTTAGGGTCTAGTGTTTTTAGTGTCTAGGTTTTTTAGGGTTTTTGGATTTTAGAGTTTAGGTTTTTTAAGATTTGGGGTTTTTAGTGTTTAGGGTTTATGGTTTAGGGATTTAGGATTTATGGTTTTTAGGATTTAGGTATTTTAGTGTTTAGGGTGTTTATGATTTATGTTTTTTAGTGTTTAGGGATTTTAGGTTTTCGGGTTTTTAGGTTTTAGGGGTTGTAGGGTTTAGGATTTTGGGTCTTGGGATTTTAGGGTCTATGGTTTCCTGGGTCTAGGCTTTTTTTAGGGTCTAAGGTTTTTTGGTCTAGGGTTTTTAGGCCTAGGATTTTTAGGGTTTTTAGAGTTTATGCTTTTTAGGGTTTAGAGTTTTTAAGTTTTAAAGTTTGTAGGGTTTAGCATTTTAGGATCTGGTGTTTTCAGGTTCTAGGGATTTTAGGGTTTATGGCTTTTAGGATTTAGGGTTTCATGGTTTAGGGTAGAAGGGTTTAGGGTTTTAGAGTCTAGGGATTTTATTGTCTAGTTTGTTTAGGATGTAGGGTTTTAGGGTCTAGTGGTTAAGCGTGTCAGATTTTTAGTGTCTAGGTTCTAGGTTCTAGGGCCTAGGTTCTAGGGTCAGGGGGTAAGGGTATAGGGTTTTTTGGGTTTTGGGTTTTTAGGATCTTGGGTTTTTAGGGTCTAGTGTCTAAGGGCTAAGGTCTAGGATCTAGGGTTTTTAGGGCCTAGGGTTTTTATAGTGTCTGTTTTTTATTTTCTAGGTATTGCAGGGTCTATGATTTTTAGGGTCTTGGGTCTATGGTCTAGGGTCTATGTTCTAGGGTTTTTAGGGTCCAGGTTTTTTAGGGTCTAGGGTTTTTAGGGTCTAGGGTTTATATTGTCTAGGATTTATATGGTCTCTGGTTTTTAGGGTCTAGTGTTTTTAGGGTCTATGGTTTTTAGGGTTTATGGATTTTAGGGTTTAGGTTTTTTAAGATTTTGGGATTTTATTGTTTCAGGTTTTATGGTTTAGGGTATTTAGGATTTATGGTGTTTATGGTTAAGGTTTTTTAAGTTTTAGGGTTTTAGTGTTTATGGTTTTTATGTTTCAGGGTTCTTAGGGTTTAGGGTTTCGGGTCTAGGGATTTTAGGGTCAATGATTTTCTGGCTCTATGGTTTTTAGGGTCTAGGGTTTTACGGTTTAGAGCTTTTATAGTCTAGGCATTACAGTGTCTAATGTTTTTAGGGTCTATGTCTATGGTCTAGGGTCTATGTTCTAGGGTTTTTAGGGTTCATGGTTTTTAGGGTCTAGGGTTTTTAGGGTCTAGGGTTTTGAGGTTTTAGGAGATTTGGGGTTTAGGGTTTTTAGGGTTTATGGATTTTAGGGTTTATGTTTTTTAAGATTTTGAGTTTTTAGTGTTTAATGTTTTATGGTTTAGGGTTTTTATGATTTATGATTTTTAGGGTTTTGGTTATTTAAGGTTTAGGGTTTTTAGGGTTTACGGTTTTTAGAGTTTAGGGTTTTTAGATTTTAGGGTTTTTAGGTTTTAGGATTTTTAGGGTTTAGGGTTTCGGGTCTAGGGATTTTAGGGTGTATGTTTTTCTGGGTCTAGGGTTTTTAGGGTCTAGGGTTTTTGTGTCTAGGTTTTTAAGTGTCCATGGGTTTTAAGTTTTAGGGTTTTTAGTGTTTAGGATTTTTAGGTTTTAGGATTTTTAGGATTTAGGGTTTTTAGTTTTAAAATTCGTAGGGTTTAGGGTTTTTAGTCTTTAGGGTTTTTAGGGTTTAGAATTTTTAGGGTCTAAGTCTTTTAGTGTCTATGGTTTTTAGGATCTAGTGTTTTTAGGACCTACGGTTTTTAGGGTGTATGGTTTTTAGACTTTATGGTATTATGGTTTAGGGTTATAAGGGTTTAGCATTTTTAGAGTCTAGGGATTTTAGGTTCTAGTGTGTTTAGGGTGTAGGGGTTTTACGATCTAGTGTTTAAGGGTCTTAGGTTTTTAGGGTGTATGTTCTAGGGTCTTTGGTCTAGAGTCTTGGGTCAGGGGTAAGGGTTTACAGTTTTTTTGGGTTCTGGGTTTTTAGCATCTCGGGTTTTTAGGGTGTAGGCTCTAGGGTCTATGGTCTAGGGTCTTAGTCAGGTGTAAGGGTTTATGGTTTTTTGGGTTTTGAGTTTTTAGGGTTTAAGGATTTTAGGGTCCAGGGCTTTTAGGGTCTTGAGTTTTTAGGGTCTAGGGTTTTGAGGTTTAGTGTTTTTAAGCTCTAGAGTTTTTAGAGTTTATGGTTTTAGGGCCTAAGATTTTTAGGGTCTAGTGTTTTTAGGGTCTAGGGTTTTTAGGGTTTTTGGATTTTAGGGTTTAGTTTTTTTTAAGATTTTGGGATTTTAGCATTTAGGGTTTTGTGGTTTAGGGTTTTTATGATTTATGGTTTTTAGTGTTTAGGGTTTTTAGGTTTTAGGGATTTTAGATTTTAGGGTTTTTAGGGTTTACGGTTTTTAGTGTTTAGGGTTTCGAGTCTAGGGAGTTTAGGGTCTATGGTTTTCTGGGTCTAGAGTTTTTTAGGGTCTAGGTTTTTTAGGGTTTAGGTTTTTTAGAGTTTAGGCTTTTTAGGGTTTAGGGTTTTTAGGGTTTAGTGTTTTTAAGTTTTAAACTTTGTAGGGTTTAGGTTTTTTACGCTTTAGGGTTTTTATGCTTTAGGGTTTTTAGGGTAAGGGTTTTTAGGGTCTAGGTCTTTTGGTGTCTATGGTTTTTAGGATCCGTGTTTTTAGGTTCTAGGGATTTTAGGGTTTTTGGCTTTTAGGATTTAGGGTTTTATGGTTTAGGGTTACAAGGGTTTAGGGTTTGTAGAGTCTAGGGCTTTTAGAGTCTAATTTGTTTAGGGTGCAGGGTTTTAAGGTCTAGTGTTTAACAGTCTTGGGTTTTTAGGGTCTAGGTTCTAGGGTCTAGGGTCAGGGGGTAAGGGTATAGGGTTTTTTGTGTTTTGGGTTTTTAGTGTTTATGGTTTTTAGCGTCTAGTGTTTTATGGTCTAGGGTTTTTAGGAGATCGAGTTTTGGGTTTTAGGGTTTTTTCTGTTAAGGGTTTTTAAGCTTTCAGGTTTATCTTTATAGGGACTAGGTTTTTAGGGCCTAGGGTTTTTAGGGTCTAGGTTATTTATGGTGTACAGTTTTTTGGGTCTAGACTTTTTAAGGTCTAGGATTTTTAGGGTTTAGTGTTTTTAGGGTATAGTTTTATTAGAGTCTACGGTTTTTAGGGTCTAGGTATTTTGGGTTTAGGATTTTAGGGTGTATGGTTTTTAGGATCTAGGGTGATGGAAGATGTTATTCTGTAAATATGTTTCTCATACTGGTTAATTAATAAAGCCCTGTTAGCCAGTAGGAAACTAGATAGGCAAGGCTAGAAGAGTATAAGGAAGAAAGAGGAAGTAGTTAGGAGGAGTCAGGATGTAGTGCATAGAGAAAGAAGATGCTGGCGGCAGCTCTCCAATAAGATGACCATGTGGAAGTAGATAAGTAGAAATGGGTTAATAATTAAGACAGATCTAGCTCATAAACAATAATGGGAACTGGCCAACAGGATTGTATGAAATACAGAGTCTCTGGGTGTTATTTGGGGCTGACACACCAGAACAGCAGCAGGCGGGTAGAAAATAAACATGCTAAACTAGGGTCTTTAGGGTCTAGGATTTTAGGTTTCAGGGTTTTTAGGGTCGAGGTTTTTTTTATAGTTTATTGTTTTAGGATCTAGGGTTTTTAGGGTCTAGGGTTTTTAGGGTGTAGGGTTTGTATAGTCTAGTGACTTTAGGGGATAGAATTTTTAGAGTCTAGGTTTTTCGGGGTCTAGGGTTTCTAGGGTCTAGGGTCAGGAGTTTAAGGTCTAGGTTTTTTCAGGTCTAGTGTTTTTAGGGTTTAGTGTTGTTAGGGTCTATGTTTATTAGGGTATATTGTTTTAAGGATCTATGGTTTTTAGGGTTTAGGATCTTTATGGTTTAGGGTTTTCATGGTCTAGGGTTTTTAAGGTCTAGGGTTTTTAGGGTGTAGTATTTTCAGGGTCAAGGAGTTTTAGGTCCTAGGGATTTTAGGGTTTAGTGATTTTAGGGTTTATGGATTTTAGGTTCTAGGGTTTTTAGGATCAAGGTTTTTAGGGTCTAAGTTTTTAGGGTCCTGGGTTTTTAGGTTTAAGGGTTTTTAGAGTTTACTGATTTTAGGGTTTAGGGTTTTTAGGGTCTATGTTATTTAGGGTTTAGAATTTGTAGGGTCTAGGCTTTAAGATCTAGGATTTTTAGGGTTTAGTTTTTTTAGGGTATAGTTTTATTAGGGTCTAAATTTTTTAGTTTTTAGGATTTTAGAGTTTAGGGTTTTTAGGGTCTAGAGTGTTTAAGGTCTAGGGTTTAAGGGTTTAGGGTTTCTAGGGTCAAGATTTTTTAGAGTATAGTGTATTTATGGTCTGGTTTTATTAGGGTCTAAGGTTTTTAGGTTGTATGGTTTTTATAGTCTAGGGTTTTCAGGGGCTAGGATTTTAGAGTCTAGGTTTTTCAGGGTCTAGGGCTTTTAGAGTCTAGGTTTTTTAGGGTCTAGTGTTTTTAGGGTGTATGAAATTTAGTGATTTAGGTTTTTTAGGGTTTTTAGTGTATAGGGTTTTATTGTTTATTGTTTAGTATTTATTTTTTTGGGTTTAGTTTTTTTAAGGTTTAGGGTTTTTAGGGTTTAGGGCTTTTGGGTTTAGGGATTTCAGTTTTAGTGTTTTTAGGTTCTGGGGTTTTTAGGATAAGGGTTTTCAGGGTCTAGTGGATTTTGGGTCTATGATATTTAGGGTCTAGGTTTTTTAGGGTCTAGGGTATTCAGGGTTTAATATTTTTAGGATCTAGGAGTTTTAGTTTCTAGGGGTTTTAGTGTGTAGTATTTTTAGGGTCCAGGGATTTTAGGGTCTAGGGTTTTTAGAGACTTTGGTTTTTAGTGTCTAGGGGTTTTATGGTCTAGGGTTTTTAGGGTCTAGTATTTTTAGGGTTTTTAGGGTTTAGGGTTTTTAGTTTTTGGGGTTATTAGCATCTCTGGTTTTTGGGTCTAGGATTTTATGGTCTAGGGATTTTAGTGTCTCAGGTTTTTAGGGTCTATGGCTTGTAGGGTCTAGTATCTAGGGTCTAGTTTCTAGGTTCTAGGGTCAAGGTGTAAGGATTTAAGGTTTTTAGGGGTTAGGGTTTTTAGAGCTTAGGGTTTTAAAGGTTTAGGATTTTTAAGTTTTCAAGTTTGTAGGGTTTAGGGTTTTTAGGCTTTAGTGTTTTTAGGGTCTAGGTGTTTTAATGTCTTAGGATCTAGTGTTTTTAGGATGTAGGGTTTTTAGAGTTTATGGTTTTTAGGATTCAGAGTTTTATGATTTATGGGTATAAGGATTTAGGGCTTTTAGAATATAGGGTTTTAGGGTCTAGGTTGTTTAGGGTGTAGGGTTTTTAGGGTCTAGGGTTTTAAGAGTCTAGGTTTTTTAAGGCCTAGGTTCTAGGTTATGTTATATGGTCTAGGTTATGGAGTCAGGGGGTAAGGGTTTAGAATTTTTTGTGTTTTGAGTTTTTAGGGTTTATGGTTTTAGGGTCTAGGGCTTTTAGTGTCTAGGGTTTTTATGGTTTAGTGTATTTATGGTCTAGGTGTTTCATGGTCTATGGTTTTTAGGGTCTAGGGTCTATGGTTTTTACGGTCTAGGTTTATAGTGTTTAGGTTTTTTGGGGTCTAGGGTTCCTGGGGACTAGGGTTTAGGGTCCTGTGTTTTAGGGTCTAGGCTTTTTAGGTTCTACATTTTTTATGGTCTAGGCTTTTTAGGGTCTGTGGTTTCTAGGGTATAGTTTCTATTGTCTAGGGTTTTTAGGTTATAGTTTTTATGGTCTAGGGGTATTAGGATCTAGGATTTTAGGGTCTAGCGTTTTTATGGTGTAGGGTTTTTATTGTCTAGGTTTTTCTAGGCTCTAGGGTCTTGGGTCTAGGGTAGGTCGTTACTGTTTAGGGTTTTTAGTGTTTAGTGTTTTTAATGTTTAGTGTTTTTAGTGTTTAGGTTTGTATGGTTTAGGGTTTTTAGGTTTTAGAGTTTTTAGGGTCTAGGGTTTTAGGATCTAGGGTTTTATGGTTTATAGTTTTAGATTCTATGAATTTTAGGACTATGGTTTTTAGGGTCCAGGGTTTTTAGGGTCCGGGGTTTTTAGGGTTTAGGGTTTGTAGGTTTTATGGTTTTTCGTGTTCAGGGTTATTAGCGTCTAGGTTTTCTAGGTGCTAGGGTTTTTAGGGTTTCATATTAAGGGTCTATGGATTTTAGGGTCTAGTACCTAGGGTCTAGGCATTAGAATCAAGGGTCAGGTAGTTACGGTTTAGGGTTTTTAGGGGTTAGGGTTTTTAGGACTTAGGGTTTTTCGGGTTTTGGGTTATTAGTGTTTAGGTAGTTTATAGTCTAGGGTTTTTAGGGTCTAGTGTTTTTATGGTGTAGGGTTTTTAGGATCTGGTGTTTTAAGGGTCTAGTATTTTTAGGGTCTAGGTTCTAGGCTCTATGACCTAGGGTCAACTGTCTGGGGTTAGAGTTTAGGGTTTTTAGAGTTTGGGGATTTTAGGGTTTAGGGATTTTAGGGTTTAGGGTTTTTAGGTTGTAGTGTCTAGGGTCTAAGGTCCAGGGTCTAGGTTTTTTATGGTTAAGGGATTTTATGGTCTAGTGTTTTTAGTGTCTGGGGTTTTTAGTGTTTAGGGTTTTTTTAGGGTCTATGCTTTTTAGATTTTAGAGTTTTTAGCATTTAGGGAGTTTAAGCTTTAGGGCTTTTATGGTTTAGGGTTTTTAGGGTTTAGGGTTTTTAGGGCCTATGGTTTAGGGTCTAGTGTTTTTAGGATTTAGTGTATTTAGGGTTTAGGGTGTAAGGGCTTATGGATTTTAGGTTCTAGTGTTTTTAGTGTCTTGGTTCTAGGTCTAGGGTCAGAGGGTTAGAGTTTAGGGTTTTTAGAGTTTGGAGATTTTAGGGTCTAGGGTTTTTAGGGTCTCCTGTTTTATTGATCTAGGATTTTTAGGGTCTATGGTTTTTAAGGTCTATGGTTTATTATGGTCTAGGTGTTTTAGGGTCTAGGGTTTTTAGGGTCTATGTTTTTAGGGATTAGGATTTTAGAGTTTATGGTTTTAGCGTCTATGGTGTTCATGGTTTAGGTTTTTAGGGTGTAGGGTATTTATGGTCGTGGTTTTTTAGGGTATAGGCTTTTTAGTGTCTAGTTTTATTATGGTCTAGGGATTTTAGGGTGTAGGGTTTTTATAGTCTAGTGTTTTTTGGGTCTAGGATTTTTAGTCTAGGTTTTTCAGGGTCTCTAGGTTTTTATGGTCTAGGGTTTTTAGGGTCTAGGATCTAGGGTCCAGTTTCTTATGTCTAAGGTCTATGGTCTAGGGTCTAGGGTCTAGGGTCAGGGTGTTAGGGTTTAGGGATTTTATGGTTTAGGGTTTTTATGGTTTAGGGTTTAGGTTTTTATGGTTTAGGTTTTTTAGGTTGTAGGGTTTTTAGGGTCACAGTTTTTTATGGTTTAGGGTTTTTAGGGTCTAGGGGTTTTAGGGTTTAGCTTTCTTAGGATTTAGGGTTTTTAGGGTTTAAGTTTTTTGGTGTCTAGGATTTTTAGGGTCTATGGTTTTTAGGGTCTAGTATATTGGGTTTACGGTCTAGGGTCTAGGGTCAGAGGGTTAGGGTTTAGGTTTTTTAGAGTTTAGGTTTTTTAGGATTTATGGTTTTCCGGGTTTTGGGTTTTTAGGGTCTAGTGTTTTTAGGGTCTAGGGTTTTTAGGGTCTAGGTTCAAGGGTCTAAGTTCTAGGCTCTAGAGATTTTAGGGTAGGGTTTTTATGGTTAGGGATTTTACTGTCTAGGGTTTTTAGGGTCTATTATTTTTAGCTTCTAGGGTCTAGGGTCTATGGTCTAGGTTTTTTAGGGTCCCGGGTTTTTGTGTTTAGGGTTTTCAGGTTCTAGGGTTTTTATTGTCAGGTGTTTACTGTTTAGGGTTTGTAATTTTAGGGTTTTTAAGGTATATGGTTTTTAGGTTTTAGGGATTTTAGAGTTTAGGGTTTTTAAAGTTTAGTGTTTTTAGTGTTTAGTTTTTTTAAGGTCTAGGCTTTTTTGGATTTAGAGATTTTAGGGTATAGGATTTTTAGGGTCTAGGGTTTTTAGGGTCTAGGAGACTTAGGGTCTATGGTATTTAGGGTCTAGGGTTTTTAGAGTCCTAGTTTTTCGTGGTCTATTGTTTTTAGGTTTTATTGTCATTAGGGTCTACATTATTAGGTCTATTGTATTTAGTGATTATGGTTTTTAAGGTTTATGATTTTTAAGGTTTTGTTTTTATCATCTAGAATATTTTGAGTCTAGAGTTTTTAGTGTTAGGGTTTTTAGGGTCTGGGTTTATTTTATTCTAGAGTTTTTAGGGTCTACGTTTATAGGGTCTAGTGTCTAGGGTAAAGGTCTAGGGTCTGGGGGTTAGGGTTTAGGGATTTTATGGTTTATGGTTTTTAGGGTTTAATGTTTTTACAGTTTAGGGTTTTACGCTTTAGGGTTGTTAGGGTTTAGGGTTTTTAGTTTCTAGGGTTTTATGGTTTAGGGTTTTTAGGGTTTAAGTTTTTTATGGTCTAGGTTTTTTTAGAGTCTAGGGTTTTTGGTCGAGGGTCTATGGTCTAGGGTTTTTAGGGTCTAGTGTATTTAGGGTCTACTGTTAAAATATTATAGGTTTATTAGTGTCTAGGAATTTTAGGGTCTAGTATTTTTAGGGTTTAGTATTTTTAGGGTTTACATTTTTAGGGTATAGGTTTTTAGGTTCTAGGGTTTTTAGAGTTTAGGGTTTTTATGGTATAATATTTTTAGGATCTAGGGTTTTTAGGTTCTAATGTTTTTGGGGTATAGGTTTTTTAGGGTCTAGGGTTTTTAGGGTTTAGGGATTTTAGTGACTAGAGTTATTAGAGTGTAGTGTTTTGAGGGTCTAGTGTTTTTAGGTTCTAATGCTTTTAGGGTCTAGGTTTTTTAGGATCTAGGTTCTAGTGTCCACGGTTAGGGTCTCGGGTCAGGGCATTAGGGTTTATGATTTTTAGGGTTTAGGGATTTTAGGGTTTAGGGTTTTTAGGGTTTAGAGTTTTACGGTTAGGGTTTTTAGGGTTTAGGGTTTTTAGCACTGACACAGAGAACAACACTGTTTCAGCACAATGCCAAAAGGAGTTAGCACCCTCAATGTGACAGAAGTCTCACACATGATATTGCACTCTAGATCTGTGTCATATCATTGACATACAGATTCACAGCTCTCAAACACACTGTCCCAACACTCTTGCCAACTGTGAAAGCACTCTCTTAAAGTGTCAGTATGACTCAAATAGTGATTAACACCTTTGCAGTGCACTAAGCACTGATGCACAAGCACACTCCATGCAGATCACTATAGCAACACTCTCCCCCCTTACATATTACTCTCAAAATTTGTAACAGCACAAGTAAGGTGGTTCCCGACCTGCACACATCGAAAAACCACTCATGCAGAGTCATAGTAATCAAGCCTGAATAACAACACATAACCGTATGGCACAGCACACTCCCAGTGTCAGAGATTCTTGCACAGTGTTTCATTGTGCTAACATGGTCACAACACTAAAACTAAAATTCACAGCTTGCACACACACTGCCACAGCACTCTAGCAAAGTGGCCCATTATTCTCGCACATTGTCACAGCAATTATGCCCAGTGTTGCATGGCTCACATACATTGTTGTAGTTGTCATAAACACTGTCAATGTCCTCACGTATAGAATCAAAACACTTATCAATACTCTCACAGGAGAGTCTCACACTGTCAGAGCACTCTCAAAGAGTTCCTCAGCACTCTCGCCCATGGTGTAAATGTAATTACAAAGGAATCATAGAATTCACACACTGAGTCAGCACACTCACCAATGGGAATGTACTCTCCCAGGGAAAGAGTAGTCTCACACAGCGTTTTATCACTCTCACTGTGTCACAGCTCTGAAGCACAGATTCACACCTGAAACCCTCAGTGTGTCTGAGCGGTAACTAACAGAATACCAGCATTTGCACACACTGTCTATGCTGGCTGCAATGTGAGAAAGCACTCCTTCTAGGGTTATTGTCATATTCATAACTAGGGTTAGAGTTAGTGTTAGGGTTAGGTTTACCTATAGATTCAGTGTTGGGGTGAGATTAGCATTAGGGTTAATTTCGGGGTTTGAATTGAGGTAGCGTGAGCATTACGGTATGGTTAGCAGTATCTTACAATGTTAACTTCCTCACTCTGTGTCCAGCACAAATGAACAAATTCATAGCTCTCACATATTTTTTAAGTTCTCTTTTACAGCATCAAACACACTTGCACAGTGATTTCGCATTGATGCCTTGTATCAAGCATTGACATAAACTTTCACTCCATTCACAAACACTGTAACAGCTCTCTTGTAAAGGGTCATATTATTCTCGCAGTGTTTCTCAGCGTGTGTATAGGGTTTCAGAGTATCACACAATGTCACTATTAGAATGACAGCATTGAAACATACTGTCTCAGCACTCTGGAGGTGTGTCAACGCACTCCCTCAGAGGTAAGGTTAAGATAAGGATTAGGGTTATGGTTAGTGTTATGATCTGGATTGGGTTCAGCACTAGGGTTAAGGTTAGTTTAGAGATACAGTTAGGCATAGACTACAGCTTAGGATATTTATGTTTATAGTCAGGGTAATAAAAATTTGGAGTTCTACCTCTCTCACACTGTGTCACAGCACTGATGCACAGAACCAGTGTGATGGGAGATGTTATTCTGTATATATGTTTCTCATACTGGTTAATAAAGCTCTGTGGCCAATAGGAAACAAGATAGGTGGGGCTAGGAGACGAAGAGGAGGAAATAGGAAGGAGTAGGGAGGAGTCGAGATGTAGCTGGGGAAGAAGGAAGATGCCCGCTGCGGCTCCCGGATAAGACGACCATGTGCAAATACTTAGATAAGTAGAAATGGGTTAATAATTAAGACAGAGCTAGCCCATAAACAATAATGGTAATTGGCCAACAGGATTGTATCAAATACAGAGTCTCTGAGTGTTATGTGGGGCTGGCACACCAGACTGGCGGGCTGGCGGGCTGGCGGGCTGGCGGGCTGGCTGAAACATACATGCTACACCAGTGTCTCAGCCCTCTGCCAAATTGAGGTGGCACACTCAATGTGACAGACAGCAGTCTCACACATTGATTTGTCAATCTAGATCTGTGTCACATCATTGATTTACTGCTTCACAGCACTCAAACGCACTCTATCAAC
>JANBXA010000383.1:0-22329 GCA_030556225.1 Cricetiscus sungorus | reverse complement strand
AGGGATCCCAGAAACATGCAGGCTAAGAACTGCATGCTACCTGTTGTCTGTGTATACGCATGCCTGTGTGTCTGTCCATCTATGTAGGCATGCTTGTGTTGCAGTGTGCCGGTGTGCTTACCAGCCTTTGTGCCTTTCTCTCTCTCAACCTCTCTCTCTCTCTCTCTCTCTCTCTCTCTCTCTCTCTCTCTCTCTCTCTCTCTCTCTCTCTCCTCAATCCCTCTCTCTCTCTCTCTCTCTCTCTCTCTCAGTCTCTCTCTCTCTCTTCTCTCTCTCTCTCAGTCTCTCTCTCTGTCTCTCTCTCTGGCATATTCCCCAAATGGGAGGTCAAGTCGAGAAATTGCCAGAGTCTCACCTAGAGGACGCATCACAATATGAACTAGACAAGTGTGGAGTGTAGCATTTTGTAGCAACCGATGCACATTACGGCCTTCACTGCCCTCTACTATGAGAAGGACAAGCAGCAGCACCAGAGGCACAGGCATCATCATAGTGGTTGCCAAGGCAGCATTGCTGGGAATGACATCACAGAGAGTGAGGTGCTCCTCTCTCTTGGCTCTGCAGTTGAAGGCACCTCCGTCACTGCTGCCTCAGCCCCTGCTGCTGGGGACCCGGCTATCACAGCAACCTCAGCATGACTGCAGTGTCTTGGTGGAGTGTCGTGACATGTGTGTGCGTGACAGTATTCATTAGACAAGATCTTCTGATCATCTGATTTTTAAATTGTTCAATTTTTATAGTCAGTGATTGCTGTGTCCTTCATGTCTTGGTTCTGGTGCATCCTCTTGGGAATTGATAATGCAAAATCATCCAGTTTTTTAAATTATTTAATCATTTAATCATTAAAATCTATTATTATGTAATCAGTAATCACCGGATCTCACAGTGTCCCAATTTTGAGGGAAAATCAGTATGAATTCAGATGATGTGATGGTCTGGCACATTTGACTCCCATACAGAGGCTCAAACTCCAATGATCACTGAATAAATCATGACAGATTTTAATACACAAATAATTTAAAACTGAATTATTTGAGGTATTTTATACTTGACTCCTCCAAGACTTAGCAAAACTCAAGAGATGATTATTCAATCACGGATTTGAACAAAAAAAAAAAAAAGAATGAGTGATGAGATAATATCTCATGATTCATCCATGGAGTGAGAAGAATATGATACCATCATTGATTTAAATAATGAAATAATGAAATAATAATACTTGCCAGATTATCTCCAAAAAAGTGTAAAAATCCAGTTATCATCTATTATCAAATATTCTATTTTAATAAATAAATAATTACATAATTACAGGATAATATACTCTGTCATACTGAACAGCCACAAGTTGTCTCTTCCTTGACTCCCATAAACTTGGGCCAAACACCATGTTCTAAGTTCCAAGTTCCGTGGGCTCCAGCGATCCAGGAGCATCTTCTTAGCTGGCGAGCGTGCCCTTCTCTCTTCTCCGATATGGGCGGTGCGAGGCTTCACAAGGAGGAATGGATGGCAGCATGGACGATGAGGATGGACGTCACGGTGTGGTGTGGCGTGGTGTGGTGTGTTGTGGTGTGGTGGGGTGGGGTGGGGTGGGTGGGGTGTGGGCAGAACTGAGAGCCTAGGTGCCAGCATTCCAAGTTCCAATGAGTGAACCGAGATTCATCCTATTGCCCCCCACACAAACACACACACACTCTCTCTCTCTCTCCCTGTTACCTGCTCCCAGACATCCTGTCCTTCTTCCTGGATTCTCTGGGAGGAGGGGCTGGATTAGGTGGAGGATGTGGGTGAGGAAAAAGAGGAGGAGAGGAGAAAGGACCAGCAGGTGGTGGGGTGGCAGAGGGCGGAGAAGGAAGAGGAGGAGGAGGAAAGAGGAAGAGGAGTAGCACGAACAGAGAGAGGACGATTTGCAGGAGCAGGAGTCAACAGTTTCCCCGCAAGCTTGGCCCGATGGGGAGAGGATGACCTCCCCGCCGGGCGAGCACCAGATCCGATCTGACCTGGAACCGCGGGAGTGCACCTGTAGGAGAGTGTCTGCCCTGTCTGGGAGGATCTGGACGTCATGCCTGCGCCTTCCTGGGCTCTAGCCCTGGAAGTCAGTGGTAGACGAGCCCTGAAGAGAAAGCTGCAAGCGCAGCCCGCAGCCTGGGAAGGGGCTCGAACCCCTGCTCCGACCCGCCACCGCCACTGCCGCCGCCACCGGTAGTGGGCTGTGCTCGGCTGGGCTCCGTGGCGGGCCGGAGAGTGCAGCTGCAGGCTGATGGGGCGCCCCAGAGACAGCCACCCTCGTCTAAGGCCAAACCACCCTGAACGCGCCCGATCTCGTCTGATCTCGGAAGCTAAGCAGAGTCAGGCCTGGTCAGTACTTGGATGGGAGACCGCCTGGGAATACCGGGTGCCGTAGGCTTTTTCTTTTCTTTTGTGTCTCTCTCTCCTTGTGGTGTCTTAGCATTCTTTTGTTTATTATAATCCTCTCACTTTCCAAGAGAACTGGTTAGTCTCTTCCATGATTTTCCTTTCTTTCTTTTTTCTTTTTCGTGTTTTTCTATTTTTTTTTAATAATCATGATTAGAGTAGAGTTAGGAGTTTGTGTAGAAAATAGGGGGAAAACAGTGTACATTATAGGCCATGTGTGTGCTGGTAGACATGGAGCTGGAGAGGGTGTTGAGATTCCTATGTCTTGAAACACCCGAGTAGGGATCCCAGAAATATGCAGGCTAAGAACTGCATGCTACCTGTTGTCTGTGTATACGCATGACTGTGTGTCTGTCCATCTATGTAGGCATGCTTGTGTTGCAGTGTGCCGGTGTGCTTACCAGCCTTTGTGCCTTTCTCTCTCTCTCCCTCTCTCTCTCTCTCTCTCTCTCTCTCTCTCTCTCTCTCTCTCTCTCTCTCTCTTCTCTCTCTCTCTCAGTCTCTCTCTCTCTCTCTCTCTCTCTCTCTCAGTCTCTCTCTCTCTCTCTCTCTCTCTCTCTCAGTCTCTCTCTCTGTCTCTCTCTCTGGCATATTCCCCAAATGGGAGGTCAAGTCGAGAAATTGCCAGAGTCTCACCTAGAGGACGCATCACAATATGAACTAGACAAGTGTGGAGTGTAGCATTTTGTAGCAACCGATGCACATTACGGCCTTCACTGCCCTCTACTATGAGAAGGACAAGCAGCAGCACCAGAGGCACAGGCATCATCATAGTGGTTGCCAAGGCAGCATTGCTGGGAATGACATCACAGAGAGTGAGGTGCTCCTCTCTCTTGGCTCTGCAGTTGAAGGCACCTCCGTCACTGCTGCCTCAGCCCCTGCTGCTGGGGACCCGGCTATCACAGCAACCTCAGCATGACTGCAGTGTCTTGGTGGAGTGTCGTGACATGTGTGTGCGTGACAGTATTCATTAGACAAGATCTTCTGATCATCTGATTTTTAAATTGTTCAATTTTTATAGTCAGTGATTGCTGTGTCCTTCATGTCTTGGTTCTGGTGCATCCTCTTGGGAATTGATAATGCAAAATCATCCAGTTTTTTAAATTATTTAATCATTTAATCATTAAAATCTATTATTATGTAATCAGTAATCACCGGATCTCACAGTGTCCCAATTTTGAGGGAAAATCAGTATGAATTCAGATGATGTGATGGTCTGGCACATTTGACTCCCATACAGAGGCTCAAACTCCAATGATCACTGAATAAATCATGACAGATTTTAATACACAAATAATTTAAAACTGAATTATTTGAGGTATTTTATACTTGACTCCTCCAAGACTTAGCAAAACTCAAGAGATGATTATTCAATCACGGATTTGAACAAAAAAAAAAAAAGAATGAGTGATGAGATAATATCTCATGATTCATCCATGGAGTGAGAAGAATATGATACCATCATTGATTTAAATAATGAAATAATGAAATATAAATACTTGCCAGATTATCTCCAAAAAAGTGTAAAAATCCAGTTATCATCTATTATCAAATATCCTATTTTAATAAATAAATAATTACATAATTACAGGATAATATACTCTGTCATACTGAACAGCCACAAGTTGTCTCTTCCTTGACTCCCATAAACTTGGGCCAAACACCATGTTCTAAGTTCCAAGTTCCGTGGGCTCCAGCGATCCAGGAGCATCATCTTAGCTGGCGAGCGTGCCCTTCTCTCTTCTCCGATATGGGCGGTGCGAGGCTTCACAAGGAGGAATGGATGGCAGCATGGACGATGAGGATGGACGTCACGGTGTGGTGTGGCGTGGTGTGGTGTGTTGTGGTGTGGTGGGGTGTGGTGGGGTGGGTGGTGTGTGGGCAGAACTGAGAGCCTAGGTGCCAGCATTCCAAGTTCCAATGAGTGAACCGAGATTCATCCTATTGCCCCCCCCCACAAACACACACACACTCTCTCTCTCTCTCCCTGTTACCTGCTCCCAGACATCCTGTCCTTCTTCCTGGATTCTCTGGGAGGAGGGGCTGGATTAGGTGGAGGATGTGGGTGAGGAAAAAGAGGAGGAGAGGAGAAAGGACCAGCAGGTGGTGGGGTGGCAGAGGGCAGAGAAGGAAGAGGAGGAGGAGGAAGAGGAAGAGGAAGAGGAAGAGGAGTAGCACGAACAGAGAGAGGAAGATTTGCAGGAGCAGGAGTCAACAGTTTCCCTGCAAGCTTGGCCCGATGGGGAGAGGATGACCTCCCCGCCAGGCGAGCACCAGATCCGATCTGACCTGGAACCGCGGGAGTGCACCTGTAGGAGAGTGTCTGCCCTGTCTGGGAGGATCTGGACGTCATGCCTGCGCCTTCCTGGGCTCTAGCCCTGGAAGTCAGTGGTAGACGAGCCCTGAAGAGAAAGCTGCAAGCGCAGCCCGCAGCCTGGGAAGGGGCTCGAACCCCTGCTCCGACCCGCCACCGCCACTGCCGCCGCCACCGGTAGTGGGCTGTGCTCGGCTGGGCTCCGTGGCGGGCCGGAGAGTGCAGCTGCAGGCTGATGGGGCGCCCCAGAGACAGCCACCCTCGTCTAAGGCCAAACCACCCTGAACGCGCCCGATCTCGTCTGATCTCGGAAGCTAAGCAGAGTCAGGCCTGGTCAGTACTTGGATGGGAGACCGCCTGGGAATACCGGGTGCCGTAGGCTTTTTCTTTTCTTTTGTGTCTCTCTCTCCTTGTGGTGTCTTAGCATTCTTTTGTTTATTATAATCCTCTCACTTTCCAAGAGAACTGGTTAGTCTCTTCCATGATTTTCCTTTCTTTCTTTTTTCTTTTTCGTGTTTTTCTATTTTTTTTTAATAATCATGATTAGAGTAGAGTTAGGAGTTTGTGTAGAAAATAGGGGGAAAACAGTGTACATTATCAGCCATGTGTGTGCTGGTAGACATGGAGCTGGAGAGGGTGTTGAGATTCCTATGTCTTGAAACACCCGAGTAGGGATCCCAGAAACATGCAGGCTAAGAACTGCATGCTACCTGTTGTCTGTGTATACGCATGCCTGTGTGTCTGTCCATCTATGTAGGCATGCTTGTGTTGCAGTGTGCCGGTGTGCTTACCAGCCTTTGTGCCTTTCTCTCTCTCAACCTCTCTCTCTCTATCTCTCTCTCTCTCTCTCTCTCTCTCTCTCTCTCTCTCTCTCTCTCTCCCTCAATCCCTCTCTCTCTTCTCTCTCTCTCTCTCAGTCTCTCTCTCTCTCTCTCTCTCTCTCTCTCTCAGTCTCTCTCTCTGTCTCTCTCTCTGGCATATTCCCCAAATGGGAGGTCAAGTCGAGAAATTGCCAGAGTCTCACCTAGAGGACGCATCACAATATGAACTAGACAAGTGTGGAGTGTAGCATTTTGTAGCAACCGATGCACATTACGGCCTTCACTGCCCTCTACTATGAGAAGGACAAGCAGCAGCACCAGAGGCACAGGCATCATCATAGTGGTTGCCAAGGCAGCATTGCTGGGAATGACATCACAGAGAGTGAGGTGCTCCTCTCTCTTGGCTCTGCAGTTGAAGGCACCTCCGTCACTGCTGCCTCAGCCCCTGCTGCTGGGGACCCGGCTATCACAGCAACCTCAGCATGACTGCAGTGTCTTGGTGGAGTGTCGTGACATGTGTGTGCGTGACAGTATTCATTAGACAAGATCTTCTGATCATCTGATTTTTAAATTGTTCAATTTTTATAGTCAGTGATTGCTGTGTCCTTCATGTCTTGGTTCTGGTGCATCCTCTTGGGAATTGATAATGCAAAATCATCCAGTTTTTTAAATTATTTAATCATTTAATCATTAAAATCTATTATTATGTAATCAGTAATCACCGGATCTCACAGTGTCCCAATTTTGAGGGAAAATCAGTATGAATTCAGATGATGTGATGGTCTGGCACATTTGACTCCCATACAGAGGCTCAAACTCCAATGATCACTGAATAAATCATGACAGATTTTAATACACAAATAATTTAAAACTGAATTATTTGAGGTATTTTATACTTGACTCCTCCAAGACTTAGCAAAACTCAAGAGATGATTATTCAATCACGGATTTGAACAAAAAAAAAAAAAAGAATGAGTGATGAGATAATATCTCATGATTCATCCATGGAGTGAGAAGAATATGATACCATCATTGATTTAAATAATGAAATAATGAAATTTACTTGCCAGATTATCTCCAAAAAAGTGTAAAAATCCAGTTATCATCTATTATCAAATATCCTATTTTAATAAATAAATAATTACATAATTACAGGATAATATACTCTGTCATACTGAACAGCCACAAGTTGTCTCTTCCTTGACTCCCATAAACTTGGGCCAAACACCATGTTCTAAGTTCCAAGTTCCGTGGGCTCCAGCGATCCAGGAGCATCTTCTTAGCTGGCAAGCGTGCCCTTCTCTCTTCTCCGATATGGGCGGTGCGAGGCTTCACAAGGAGGAATGGATGGCAGCATGGACGATGAGGATGGACGTCACGGTGTGGTGTGGCGTGGTGTGGTGTGTTGTGGTGTGGTGGGGTGGGGTGGGGTGGGTGGGGTGTGGGCAGAACTGAGAGCCTAGGTGCCAGCATTCCAAGTTCCAATGAGTGAACCGAGATTCATCCTACTGCCCCCCCCACAAACACACACACACACTCTCTCTCTCTCCCTGTTACCTGCTCCCAGACATCCTGTCCTTCTTCCTGGATTCTCTGGGAGGAGGGGCTGGATTAGGTGGAGGATGTGGGTGAGGAAAAAGAGGAGGAGAGGAGAAAGGACCAGCAGGTGGTGGGGTGGCAGAGGGCAGAGAAGGAAGAGGAGGAGGAGGAAGAGGAAGAGGAGTAGCATGAACAGAGAGAGGACGATTTGCAGGAGCAGGAGTCAACAGTTTCCCCGCAAGCTTGGCCCGATGGGGAGAGGATGACCTCCCCGCCGGGCGAGCACCAGATCCGATCTGACCTGGAACCGCGGGAGTGCACCTGTAGGAGAGTGTCTGCCCTGTCTGGGAGGATCTGGACGTCATGCCTGCGCCTTCCTGGGCTCTAGCCCTGGAAGTCAGTGGTAGACGAGCCCTGAAGAGAAAGCTGCAAGCGCAGCCCGCAGCCTGGGAAGGGGCTCGAACCCCTGCTCCGACCCGCCACCGCCACTGCCGCCGCCACCGGTAGTGGGCTGTGCTCGGCTGGGCTCCGTGGCGGGCCGGAGAGTGCAGCTGCAGGCTGATGGGGCGCCCCAGAGACAGCCACCCTCGTCTAAGGCCAAACCACCCTGAACGCGCCCGATCTCGTCTGATCTCGGAAGCTAAGCAGAGTCAGGCCTGGTCAGTACTTGGATGGGAGACCGCCTGGGAATACCGGGTGCCGTAGGCTTTTTCTTTTCTTTTGTGTCTCTCTCTCCTTGTGGTGTCTTAGCATTCTTTTGTTTATTATAATCCTCTCACTTTCCAAGAGAACTGGTTAGTCTCTTCCATGATTTTCCTTTCTTTCTTTTTTCTTTTTCGTGTTTTTCTATTTTTTTTTAATAATCATGATTAGAGTAGAGTTAGGAGTTTGTGTAGAAAATAGGGGGAAAACAGTGTACATTATCAGCCATGTGTGTGCTGGTAGACATGGAGCTGGAGAGGGTGTTGAGATTCCTATGTCTTGAAACACCCGAGTAGGGATCCCAGAAACATGCAGGCTAAGAACTGCATGCTACCTGTTGTCTGTGTATACGCATGCCTGTGTGTCTGTCCATCTATGTAGGCATGCTTGTGTTGCAGTGTGCCGGTGTGCTTACCAGCCTTTGTGCCTTTCTCTCTCTCAACCTCTCTCTCTCTATCTCTCTCTCTCTCTCTCTCTCTCTCTCTCTCTCTCTCTCTCTCTCCCTCAATCCCTCTCTCTCTTCTCTCTCTCTCTCTCAGTCTCTCTCTCTCTCTCTCTCTCTCTCTCTCAGTCTCTCTCTCTGTCTCTCTCTCTGGCATATTCCCCAAATGGGAGGTCAAGTCGAGAAATTGCCAGAGTCTCACCTAGAGGACGCATCACAATATGAACTAGACAAGTGTGGAGTGTAGCATTTTGTAGCAACCGATGCACATTACGGCCTTCACTGCCCTCTACTATGAGAAGGACAAGCAGCAGCACCAGAGGCACAGGCATCATCATAGTGGTTGCCAAGGCAGCATTGCTGGGAATGACATCACAGAGAGTGAGGTGCTCCTCTCTCTTGGCTCTGCAGTTGAAGGCACCTCCGTCACTGCTGCCTCAGCCCCTGCTGCTGGGGACCCGGCTATCACAGCAACCTCAGCATGACTGCAGTGTCTTGGTGGAGTGTCGTGACATGTGTGTGCGTGACAGTATTCATTAGACAAGATCTTCTGATCATCTGATTTTTAAATTGTTCAATTTTTATAGTCAGTGATTGCTGTGTCCTTCATGTCTTGGTTCTGGTGCATCCTCTTGGGAATTGATAATGCAAAATCATCCAGTTTTTTAAATTATTTAATCATTTAATCATTAAAATCTATTATTATGTAATCAGTAATCACCGGATCTCACAGTGTCCCAATTTTGAGGGAAAATCAGTATGAATTCAGATGATGTGATGGTCTGGCACATTTGACTCCCATACAGAGGCTCAAACTCCAATGATCACTGAATAAATCATGACAGATTTTAATACACAAATAATTTAAAACTGAATTATTTGAGGTATTTTATACTTGACTCCTCCAAGACTTAGCAAAACTCAAGAGATGATTATTCAATCACGGATTTGAACAAAAAAAAAAAAAGAATGAGTGATGAGATAATATCTCATGATTCATCCATGGAGTGAGAAGAATATGATACCATCATTGATTTAAATAATGAAATAATGAAATTGTACTTGCCAGATTATCTCCAAAAAAGTGTAAAAATCCAGTTATCATCTATTATCAAATATTCTATTTTAATAAATAAATAATTACATAATTACAGGATAATATACTCTGTCATACTGAACAGCCACAAGTTGTCTCTTCCTTGACTCCCATAAACTTGGGCCAAACACCATGTTCTAAGTTCCAAGTTCCGTGGGCTCCAGCGATCCAGGAGCATCTTCTTAGCTGGCGAGCGTGCCCTTCTCTCTTCTCCGATATGGGCGGTGCGAGGCTTCACAAGGAGGAATGGATGGCAGCATGGACGATGAGGATGGACGTCACGGTGTGGTGTGGCGTGGTGTGGTGTGTTGTGGTGTGGTGGGGTGGGGTGGGGTGGGTGGGGTGTGGGCAGAACTGAGAGCCTAGGTGCCAGCATTCCAAGTTCCAATGAGTGAACCGAGATTCATCCTACTGCCCCCCCCCCACAAACACACACACACTCTCTCTCTCTCTCCCTGTTACCTGCTCCCAGACATCCTGTCCTTCTTCCTGGATTCTCTGGGAGGAGGGGCTGGATTAGGTGGAGGATGTGGGTGAGGAAAAAGAGGAGGAGAGGAGAAAGGACCAGCAGGTGGTGGGGTGGCAGAGGGCAGAGAAGGAAGAGGAGGAGGAGGAAGAGGAAGAGGAGTAGCATGAACAGAGAGAGGACGATTTGCAGGAGCAGGAGTCAACAGTTTCCCCGCAAGCTTGGCCCGATGGGGAGAGGATGACCTCCCCGCCGGGCGAGCACCAGATCCGATCTGACCTGGAACCGCGGGAGTGCACCTGTAGGAGAGTGTCTGCCCTGTCTGGGAGGATCTGGACGTCATGCCTGCGCCTTCCTGGGCTCTAGCCCTGGAAGTCAGTGGTAGACGAGCCCTGAAGAGAAAGCTGCAAGCGCAGCCCGCAGCCTGGGAAGGGGCTCGAACCCCTGCTCCGACCCGCCACCGCCACTGCCGCCGCCACCGGTAGTGGGCTGTGCTCGGCTGGGCTCCGTGGCGGGCCGGAGAGTGCAGCTGCAGGCTGATGGGGCGCCCCAGAGACAGCCACCCTCGTCTAAGGCCAAACCACCCTGAACGCGCCCGATCTCGTCTGATCTCGGAAGCTAAGCAGAGTCAGGCCTGGTCAGTACTTGGATGGGAGACCGCCTGGGAATACCGGGTGCCGTAGGCTTTTTCTTTTCTTTTGTGTCTCTCTCTCCTTGTGGTGTCTTAGCATTCTTTTGTTTATTATAATCCTCTCACTTTCCAAGAGAACTGGTTAGTCTCTTCCATGATTTTCCTTTCTTTCTTTTTTCTTTTTCGTGTTTTTCTATTTTTTTTTAATAATCATGATTAGAGTAGAGTTAGGAGTTTGTGTAGAAAATAGGGGGAAAACAGTGTACATTATCAGCCATGTGTGTGCTGGTAGACATGGAGCTGGAGAGGGTGTTGAGATTCCTATGTCTTGAAACACCCGAGTAGGGATCCCAGAAACATGCAGGCTAAGAACTGCATGCTACCTGTTGTCTGTGTATACGCATGCCTGTGTGTCTGTCCATCTATGTAGGCATGCTTGTGTTGCAGTGTGCCGGTGTGCTTACCAGCCTTTGTGCCTTTCTCTCTCTCAACCTCTCTCTCTCTATCTCTCTCTCTCTCTCTCTCTCTCTCTCTCTCTCTCTCTCTCTCTCTCCTCAATCCCTCTCTCTCTCTCTCTCTCTCTCTCTCAGTCTCTCTCTCTCTCTCTCTCTCTCTCTCTCAGTCTCTCTCTCTGTCTCTCTCTCTGGCATATTCCCCAAATGGGAGGTCAAGTCGAGAAATTGCCAGAGTCTCACCTAGAGGACGCATCACAATATGAACTAGACAAGTGTGGAGTGTAGCATTTTGTAGCAACCGATGCACATTACGGCCTTCACTGCCCTCTACTATGAGAAGGACAAGCAGCAGCACCAGAGGCACAGGCATCATCATAGTGGTTGCCAAGGCAGCATTGCTGGGAATGACATCACAGAGAGTGAGGTGCTCCTCTCTCTTGGCTCTGCAGTTGAAGGCACCTCCGTCACTGCTGCCTCAGCCCCTGCTGCTGGGGACCCGGCTATCACAGCAACCTCAGCATGACTGCAGTGTCTTGGTGGAGTGTCGTGACATGTGTGTGCGTGACAGTATTCATTAGACAAGATCTTCTGATCATCTGATTTTTAAATTGTTCAATTTTTATAGTCAGTGATTGCTGTGTCCTTCATGTCTTGGTTCTGGTGCATCCTCTTGGGAATTGATAATGCAAAATCATCCAGTTTTTTAAATTATTTAATCATTTAATCATTAAAATCTATTATTATGTAATCAGTAATCACCGGATCTCACAGTGTCCCAATTTTGAGGGTAAATCAGTATGAATTCAGATGATGTGATGGTCTGGCACATTTGACTCCCATACAGAGGCTCAAACTCCAATGATCACTGAATAAATCATGACAGATTTTAATACATAAATAATTTAAAACTGAATTATTTGAGGTATTTTATACTTGACTTCTCCAAGACTTAGCAAAACTCAAGAGATGATTATCAATCACGGATTTGAACAAAAAAAAAAAAAAGAATGAGTGATGAGATAATATCTCATGATTCATCCATGGAGTGAGAAGAATATGATACCATCATTGATTTAAATAATGAAATAATGAAATAATGAAATTACTTGCCAGATTATCTCCAAAAAAGTGTAAAAATCCAGTTATCATCTATTATCAAATATCCTATTTTAATAAATAAATAATTACATAATTACAGGATAATATACTCTGTCATACTGAACAGCCACAAGTTGTCTCTTCCTTGACTCCCATAAACTTGGGCCAAACACCATGTTCTAAGTTCCAAGTTCCGTGGGCTCCAGCGATCCAGGAGCATCATCTTAGCTGGCGAGCGTGCCCTTCTCTCTTCTCCGATATGGGCGGTGCGAGGCTTCACAAGGAGGAATGGATGGCAGCATGGACGATGAGGATGGACGTCACGGTGTGGTGTGGCGTGGTGTGGTGTGTTGTGGTGTGGTGGGGTGGGGTGGGGTGGGTGGGGTGTGGGCAGAACTGAGAGCCTAGGTGCCAGCATTCCAAGTTCCAATGAGTGAACCGAGATTCATCCTATTGCCCCCCCACAAACACACACACACTCTCTCTCTCTCTCCCTGTTACCTGCTCCCAGACATCCTGTCCTTCTTCCTGGATTCTCTGGGAGGAGGGGCTGGATTAGGTGGAGGATGTGGGTGAGGAAAAAGAGGAGGAGAGGAGAAAGGACCAGCAGGTGGTGGGGTGGCAGAGGGCGGAGAAGGAAGAGGAGGAGGAGGAAGAGGAAGAGGAGTAGCATGAACAGAGAGAGGACGATTTGCAGGAGCAGGAGTCAACAGTTTCCCTGCAAGCTTGGCCCGATGGGGAGAGGACGACCTCCCCGCCGGGCGAGCACCAGATCCGATCTGACCTGGAACCGCGGGAGTGCACCTGTAGGAGAGTGTCTGCCCTGTCTGGGAGGATCTGGACGTCATGCCTGCGCCTTCCTGGGCTCTAGCCCTGGAAGTCAGTGGTAGACGAGCCCTGAAGAGAAAGCTGCAAGCGCAGCCCGCAGCCTGGGAAGGGGCTCGAACCCCTGCTCCGACCCGCCACCGCCACTGCCGCCGCCACCGGTAGTGGGCTGTGCTCGGCTGGGCTCCGTGGCGGGCCAGAGAGTGCAGCTGCAGGCTGATGGGGCGCCCCAGAGACAGCCACCCTCGTCTAAGGCCAAACCACCCTGAACGCGCCCGATCTCGTCTGATCTCGGAAGCTAAGCAGAGTCAGGCCTGGTCAGTACTTGGATGGGAGACCGCCTGGGAATACCGGGTGCCGTAGGCTTTTTCTTTTCTTTTGTGTCTCTCTCTCCTTGTGGTGTCTTAGCATTCTTTTGTTTATTATAATCCTCTCACTTTCCAAGAGAACTGGTTAGTCTCTTCCATGATTTTCCTTTCTTTCTTTTTTCTTTTTCGTGTTTTTCTATTTTTTTTTAATAATCATGATTAGAGTAGAGTTAGGAGTTTGTGTAGAAAATAGGGGGAAAACAGTGTACATTATCAGCCATGTGTGTGCTGGTAGACATGGAGCTGGAGAGGGTGTTGAGATTCCTATGTCTTGAAACACCCGAGTAGGGATCCCAGAAACATGCAGGCTAAGAACTGCATGCTACCTGTTGTCTGTGTATACGCATGCCTGTGTGTCTGTCCATCTATGTAGGCATGCTTGTGTTGCAGTGTGCCGGTGTGCTTACCAGCCTTTGTGCCTTTCTCTCTCTCAACCTCTCTCTCTCTCTCTCTCTCTCTCTCTCTCTCTCTCTCTCTCTCTCTCTCTCTCTCTCTCTCCCTCAATCCCTCTCTCTCTCTCTCTCTCTCTCTCTCAGTCTCTCTCTCTCTCTTCTCTCTCTCTCTCAGTCTCTCTCTCTGTCTCTCTCTCTGGCATATTCCCCAAATGGGAGGTCAAGTCGAGAAATTGCCAGAGTCTCACCTAGAGGACGCATCACAATATGAACTAGACAAGTGTGGAGTGTAGCATTTTGTAGCAACCGATGCACATTACGGCCTTCACTGCCCTCTACTATGAGAAGGACAAGCAGCAGCACCAGAGGCACAGGCATCATCATAGTGGTTGCCAAGGCAGCATTGCTGGGAATGACATCACAGAGAGTGAGGTGCTCCTCTCTCTTGGCTCTGCAGTTGAAGGCACCTCCGTCACTGCTGCCTCAGCCCCTGCTGCTGGGGACCCGGCTATCACAGCAACCTCAGCATGACTGCAGTGTCTTGGTGGAGTGTCGTGACATGTGTGTGCGTGACAGTATTCATTAGACAAGATCTTCTGATCATCTGATTTTTAAATTGTTCAATTTTTATAGTCAGTGATTGCTGTGTCCTTCATGTCTTGGTTCTGGTGCATCCTCTTGGGAATTGATAATGCAAAATCATCCAGTTTTTTAAATTATTTAATCATTTAATCATTAAAATCTATTATTATGTAATCAGTAATCACCGGATCTCACAGTGTCCCAATTTTGAGGGAAAATCAGTATGAATTCAGATGATGTGATGGTCTGGCACATTTGACTCCCATACAGAGGCTCAAACTCCAATGATCACTGAATAAATCATGACAGATTTTAATACACAAATAATTTAAAACTGAATTATTTGAGGTATTTTATACTTGACTCCTCCAAGACTTAGCAAAACTCAAGAGATGATTATTCAATCACGGATTTGAACAAAAAAAAAAAAAAGAATGAGTGATGAGATAATATCTCATGATTCATCCATGGAGTGAGAAGAATATGATACCATCATTGATTTAAATAATGAAATAATGAAATAATAAATACTTGCCAGATTATCTCCAAAAAAGTGTAAAAATCCAGTTATCATCTATTATCAAATATTCTATTTTAATAAATAAATAATTACATAATTACAGGATAATATACTCTGTCATACTGAACAGCCACAAGTTGTCTCTTCCTTGACTCCCATAAACTTGGGCCAAACACCATGTTCTAAGTTCCAAGTTCCGTGGGCTCCAGCGATCCAGGAGCATCTTCTTAGCTGGCGAGCGTGCCCTTCTCTCTTCTCCGATATGGGCGGTGCGAGGCTTCACAAGGAGGAATGGATGGCAGCATGGACGATGAGGATGGACGTCACGGTGTGGTGTGGCGTGGTGTGGTGTGTTGTGGTGTGGTGGGGTGGGGTGGGGTGGGTGGGGTGTGGGCAGAACTGAGAGCCTAGGTGCCAGCATTCCAAGTTCCAATGAGTGAACCGAGATTCATCCTACTGCCCCCCACACAAACACACACACACTCTCTCTCTCTCTCCCTGTTACCTGCTCCCAGACATCCTGTCCTTCTTCCTGGATTCTCTGGGAGGAGGGGCTGGATTAGGTGGAGGATGTGGGTGAGGAAAAAGAGGAGGAGAGGAGAAAGGACCAGCAGGTGGTGGGGTGGCAGAGGGCAGAGAAGGAAGAGGAGGAGGAGGAAGAGGAAGAGGAGTAGCACGAACAGAGAGAGGACGATTTGCAGGAGCAGGAGTCAACAGTTTCCCTGCAAGCTTGGCCCGATGGGGAGAGGATGACCTCCCCGCCAGGCGAGCACCAGATCCGATCTGACCTGGAACCGCGGGAGTGCACCTGTAGGAGAGTGTCTGCCCTGTCTGGGAGGATCTGGACGTCATGCCTGCGCCTTCCTGGGCTCTAGCCCTGGAAGTCAGTGGTAGACGAGCCCTGAAGAGAAAGCTGCAAGCGCAGCCCGCAGCCTGGGAAGGGGCTCGAACCCCTGCTCCGACCCGCCACCGCCACTGCCGCCGCCACCGGTAGTGGGCTGTGCTCGGCTGGGCTCCGTGGCGGGCCGGAGAGTGCAGCTGCAGGCTGATGGGGCGCCCCAGAGACAGCCACCCTCGTCTAAGGCCAAACCACCCTGAACGCGCCCGATCTCGTCTGATCTCGGAAGCTAAGCAGAGTCAGGCCTGGTCAGTACTTGGATGGGAGACCGCCTGGGAATACCGGGTGCCGTAGGCTTTTTCTTTTCTTTTGTGTCTCTCTCTCCTTGTGGTGTCTTAGCATTCTTTTGTTTATTATAATCCTCTCACTTTCCAAGAGAACTGGTTAGTCTCTTCCATGATTTTCCTTTCTTTCTTTTTTCTTTTTCGTGTTTTTCTATTTTTTTTTAATAATCATGATTAGAGTAGAGTTAGGAGTTTGTGTAGAAAATAGGGGGGAAAACAGTGTACATTATCAGCCATGTGTGTGCTGGTAGACATGGAGCTGGAGAGGGTGTTGAGATTCCTATGTCTTGAAACACCCGAGTAGGGATCCCAGAAACATGCAGGCTAAGAACTGCATGCTACCTGTTGTCTGTGTATACGCATGCCTGTGTGTCTGTCCATCTATGTAGGCATGCTTGTGTTGCAGTGTGCCGGTGTGCTTACCAGCCTTTGTGCCTTTCTCTCTCTCAACCTCTCTCTCTCTATCTCTCTCTCTCTCTCTCTCTCTCTCTCTCTCTCTCTCTCTCTCTCCCTCAATCCCTCTCTCTCTCTCTCTCTCTCTCTCTCAGTCTCTCTCTCTCTCTCTCTCTCTCTCTCTCAGTCTCTCTCTCTGTCTCTCTCTCTGGCATATTCCCCAAATGGGAGGTCAAGTCGAGAAATTGCCAGAGTCTCACCTAGAGGACGCATCACAATATGAACTAGACAAGTGTGGAGTGTAGCATTTTGTAGCAACCGATGCACATTACGGCCTTCACTGCCCTCTACTATGAGAAGGACAAGCAGCAGCACCAGAGGCACAGGCATCATCATAGTGGTTGCCAAGGCAGCATTGCTGGGAATGACATCACAGAGAGTGAGGTGCTCCTCTCTCTTGGCTCTGCAGTTGAAGGCACCTCCGTCACTGCTGCCTCAGCCCCTGCTGCTGGGGACCCGGCTATCACAGCAACCTCAGCATGACTGCAGTGTCTTGGTGGAGTGTCGTGACATGTGTGTGCGTGACAGTATTCATTAGACAAGATCTTCTGATCATCTGATTTTTAAATTGTTCAATTTTTATAGTCAGTGATTGCTGTGTCCTTCATGTCTTGGTTCTGGTGCATCCTCTTGGGAATTGATAATGCAAAATCATCCAGTTTTTTAAATTATTTAATCATTTAATCATTAAAATCTATTATTATGTAATCAGTAATCACCGGATCTCACAGTGTCCCAATTTTGAGGGAAAATCAGTATGAATTCAGATGATGTGATGGTCTGGCACATTTGACTCCCATACAGAGGCTCAAACTCCAATGATCACTGAATAAATCATGACAGATTTTAATACACAAATAATTTAAAACTGAATTATTTGAGGTATTTTATACTTGACTCCTCCAAGACTTAGCAAAACTCAAGAGATGATTATTCAATCACGGATTTGAACAAAAAAAAAAAAAAGAATGAGTGATGAGATAATATCTCATGATTCATCCATGGAGTGAGAAGAATATGATACCATCATTGATTTAAATAATGAAATAATGAAATATAATACTTGCCAGATTATCTCCAAAAAAGTGTAAAAATCCAGTTATCATCTATTATCAAATATTCTATTTTAATAAATAAATAATTACATAATTACAGGATAATATACTCTGTCATACTGAACAGCCACAAGTTGTCTCTTCCTTGACTCCCATAAACTTGGGCCAAACACCATGTTCTAAGTTCCAAGTTCCGTGGGCTCCAGCGATCCAGGAGCATCTTCTTAGCTGGCGAGCGTGCCCTTCTCTCTTCTCCGATATGGGCGGTGCGAGGCTTCACAAGGAGGAATGGATGGCAGCATGGACGATGAGGATGGACGTCACGGTGTGGTGTGGCGTGGTGTGGTGTGTTGTGGTGTGGTGGGGTGGGGTGGGGTGGGTGGGGTGTGGGCAGAACTGAGAGCCTAGGTGCCAGCATTCCAAGTTCCAATGAGTGAACCGAGATTCATCCTACTGCCCCCCCCACAAACACACACACACTCTCTCTCTCTCTCCCTGTTACCTGCTCCCAGACATCCTGTCCTTCTTCCTGGATTCTCTGGGAGGAGGGGCTGGATTAGGTGGAGGATGTGGGTGAGGAAAAAGAGGAGGAGAGGAGAAAGGACCAGCAGGTGGTGGGGTGGCAGAGGGCAGAGAAGGAAGAGGAGGAGGAGGAAGAGGAAGAGGAGTAGCATGAACAGAGAGAGGACGATTTGCAGGAGCAGGAGTCAACAGTTTCCCCGCAAGCTTGGCCCGATGGGGAGAGGATGACCTCCCCGCCAGGCGAGCACCAGATCCGATCTGACCTGGAACCGCGGGAGTGCACCTGTAGGAGAGTGTCTGCCCTGTCTGGGAGGATCTGGACGTCATGCCTGCGCCTTCCTGGGCTCTAGCCCTGGAAGTCAGTGGTAGACGAGCCCTGAAGAGAAAGCTGCAAGCGCAGCCCGCAGCCTGGGAAGGGGCTCGAACCCCTGCTCCGACCCGCCACCGCCACTGCCGCCGCCACCGGTAGTGGGCTGTGCTCGGCTGGGCTCCGTGGCGGGCCGGAGAGTGCAGCTGCAGGCTGATGGGGCGCCCCAGAGACAGCCACCCTCGTCTAAGGCCAAACCACCCTGAACGCGCCCGATCTCGTCTGATCTCGGAAGCTAAGCAGAGTCAGGCCTGGTCAGTACTTGGATGGGAGACCGCCTGGGAATACCGGGTGCCGTAGGCTTTTTCTTTTCTTTTGTGTCTCTCTCTCCTTGTGGTGTCTTAGCATTCTTTTGTTTATTATAATCCTCTCACTTTCCAAGAGAACTGGTTAGTCTCTTCCATGATTTTCCTTTCTTTCTTTTTTCTTTTTCGTGTTTTTCTATTTTTTTTTAATAATCATGATTAGAGTAGAGTTAGGAGTTTGTGTAGAAAATAGGGGGAAAACAGTGTACATTATCAGCCATGTGTGTGCTGGTAGACATGGAGCTGGAGAGGGTGTTGAGATTCCTATGTCTTGAAACACCCGAGTAGGGATCCCAGAAACATGCAGGCTAAGAACTGCATGCTACCTGTTGTCTGTGTATACGCATGCCTGTGTGTCTGTCCATCTATGTAGGCATGCTTGTGTTGCAGTGTGCCGGTGTGCTTACCAGCCTTTGTGCCTTTCTCTCTCTCAACCTCTCTCTCTCTCTCTCTCTCTCTCTCTCTCTCTCTCTCTCTCTCTCTCTCTCTCTCCCTCAATCCCTCTCTCTCTCTCTCTCTCTCTCTCTCAGTCTCTCTCTCTCTCTCTTCTCTCTCTCTCTCAGTCTCTCTCTCTGTCTCTCTCTCTGGCATATTCCCCAAATGGGAGGTCAAGTCGAGAAATTGCCAGAGTCTCACCTAGAGGACGCATCACAATATGAACTAGACAAGTGTGGAGTGTAGCATTTTGTAGCAACCGATGCACATTACGGCCTTCACTGCCCTCTACTATGAGAAGGACAAGCAGCAGCACCAGAGGCACAGGCATCATCATAGTGGTTGCCAAGGCAGCATTGCTGGGAATGACATCACAGAGAGTGAGGTGCTCCTCTCTCTTGGCTCTGCAGTTGAAGGCACCTCCGTCACTGCTGCCTCAGCCCCTGCTGCTGGGGACCCGGCTATCACAGCAACCTCAGCATGACTGCAGTGTCTTGGTGGAGTGTCGTGACATGTGTGTGCGTGACAGTATTCATTAGACAAGATCTTCTGATCATCTGATTTTTAAATTGTTCAATTTTTATAGTCAGTGATTGCTGTGTCCTTCATGTCTTGGTTCTGGTGCATCCTCTTGGGAATTGATAATGCAAAATCATCCAGTTTTTTAAATTATTTAATCATTTAATCATTAAAATCTATTATTATGTAATCAGTAATCACCGGATCTCACAGTGTCCCAATTTTGAGGGTAAATCAGTATGAATTCAGATGATGTGATGGTCTGGCACATTTGACTCCCATACAGAGGCTCAAACTCCAATGATCACTGAATAAATCATGACAGATTTTAATACATAAATAATTTAAAACTGAATTATTTGAGGTATTTTATACTTGACTTCTCCAAGACTTAGCAAAACTCAAGAGATGATTATTCAATCACGGATTTGAACAAAAAAAAAAAAAGAATGAGTGATGAGATAATATCTCATGATTCATCCATGGAGTGAGAAGAATATGATACCATCATTGATTTAAATAATGAAATAATGAAATTACTTGCCAGATTATCTCCAAAAAAGTGTAAAAATCCAGTTATCATCTATTATCAAATATCCTATTTTAATAAATAAATAATTACATAATTACAGGATAATATACTCTGTCATACTGAAGAGCCACAAGTTGTCTCTTCCTTGACTCCCATAAACTTGGGCCAAACACCATGTTCTAAGTTCCAAGTTCCGTGGGCTCCAGCGATCCAGGAGCATCTTCTTAGCTGGCGAGCGTGCCCTTCTCTCTTCTCCGATATGGGCGGTGCGAGGCTTCACAAGGAGGAATGGATGGCAGCATGGACGATGAGGATGGACGTCACGGTGTGGTGTGGCGTGGTGTGGTGTGTTGTGGTGTGGTGGGGTGGGGTGGGGTGGGTGGGGTGTGGGCAGAACTGAGAGCCTAGGTGCCAGCATTCCAAGTTCCAATGAGTGAACCGAGATTCATCCTACTGCCCCCCCCACAAACACACACACACTCTCTCTCTCTCTCCCTGTTACCTGCTCCCAGACATCCTGTCCTTCTTCCTGGATTCTCTGGGAGGAGGGGCTGGATTAGGTGGAGGATGTGGGTGAGGAAAAAGAGGAGGAGAGGAGAAAGGACCAGCAGGTGGTGGGGTGGCAGAGGGCGGAGAAGGAAGAGGAGGAGGAGGAAGAGGAAGAAGAGGAAGAGGAAGAGGAAGAGGAGTAGCATGAACAGAGAGAGGACGATTTGCAGGAGCAGGAGTCAACAGTTTCCCCGCAAGCTTGGCCCGATGGGGAGAGGATGACCTCCCCGCCAGGCGAGCACCAGATCCGATCTGACCTGGAACCGCGGGAGTGCACCTGTAGGAGAGTGTCTGCCCTGTCTGGGAGGATCTGGACGTCATGCCTGCGCCTTCCTGGGCTCTAGCCCTGGAAGTCAGTGGTAGACGAGCCCTGAAGAGAAAGCTGCAAGCGCAGCCCGCAGCCTGGGAAGGGGCTCGAACCCCTGCTCCGACCCGCCACCGCCACTGCCGCCGCCACCGGTAGTGGGCTGTGCTCGGCTGGGCTCCGTGGCGGGCCAGAGAGTGCAGCTGCAGGCTGATGGGGCGCCCCAGAGACAGCCACCCTCGTCTAAGGCCAAACCACCCTGAACGCGCCCGATCTCGTCTGATCTCGGAAGCTAAGCAGAGTCAGGCCTGGTCAGTACTTGGATGGGAGACCGCCTGGGAATACCGGGTGCCGTAGGCTTTTTCTTTTCTTTTGTGTCTCTCTCTCCTTGTGGTGTCTTAGCATTCTTTTGTTTATTATAATCCTCTCACTTTCCAAGAGAACTGGTTAGTCTCTTCCATGATTTTCCTTTCTTTCTTTTTTCTTTTTCGTGTTTTTCTATTTTTTTTTAATAATCATGATTAGAGTAGAGTTAGGAGTTTGAGTAGAAACTAGGGGGAAAACAGTGTACATTATCAGCCATGTGTGTGCTGGTAGACATGGAGCTGGAGAGGGTGTTGAGATTCCTATGTCTTGAAACACCCGAGTAGGGATCCCAGAAACATGCAGGCTAAGAACTGCATGCTACCTGTTGTCTGTGTATACGCATGCCTGTGTGTCTGTCCATCTATGTAGGCATGCTTGTGTTGCAGTGTGCCGGTGTGCTTACCAGCCTTTGTGCCTTTCTCTCTCTCTCCCTCTCTCTCTCTCTCTCTCTCTCTCTCTCTCTCTCTCTCTCTCTCTCTCTCTCTCTCTCTCAGTCTCTCTCTCTCTCTCTCTCTCTCTCTCTCAGTCTCTCTCTCTCTCTCTCTCTCTCTCTCTCAGTCTCTCTCTCTGTCTCTCTCTCTGGCATATTCCCCAAATGGGAGGTCAAGTCGAGAAATTGCCAGAGTCTCACCTAGAGGACGCATCACAATATGAACTAGACAAGTGTGGAGTGTAGCATTTTGTAGCAACCGATGCACATTACGGCCTTCACTGCCCTCTACTATGAGAAGGACAAGCAGCAGCACCAGAGGCACAGGCATCATCATAGTGGTTGCCAAGGCAGCATTGCTGGGAATGACATCACAGAGAGTGAGGTGCTCCTCTCTCTTGGCTCTGCAGTTGAAGGCACCTCCGTCACTGCTGCCTCAGCCCCTGCTGCTGGGGACCCGGCTATCACAGCAACCTCAGCATGACTGCAGTGTCTTGGTGGAGTGTCGTGACATGTGTGTGCGTGACAGTATTCATTAGACAAGATCTTCTGATCATCTGATTTTTAAATTGTTCAATTTTTATAGTCAGTGATTGCTGTGTCCTTCATGTCTTGGTTCTGGTGCATCCTCTTGGGAATTGATAATG
>JANBXA010000382.1:0-44221 GCA_030556225.1 Cricetiscus sungorus | reverse complement strand
GAAAATCCAATTTGTATCTGCTTTTAGAACCTTCTGCTCCTCAGAATACCCAAAGAAAGAACACTGGGAGGTTCACTGGCAAGCCTGCACAGCAACCTAACTGAAGCCTATGGAAACCTCATGGCATTCTGTAGCATGAGAGGGGATCTTCACTACTAAATTTATGCCAGTGTAGTATTGTTCTGCATATGGGTTACTTGAAAAAATCCTTTACAAACTAGCAGGATACAAGATGAACTCAAATATCTGTAGCCATATTAAATAAGACAATAATAGGGCTGAGAAAGAAATAAGAGAAACATGGCCCTTAATAATAGCTACTAAAAAAACATAAACTATTTTGGGATAATGCTTACCACACAAATAAAAGACATATATTGCAAGAAATATGTGTCCTTCCAAAAATAAATTAAAGAAGATACCAAAAAAAAAGGAAAGGTCTTCCATGTTCTTAGATAGGAAAGATAAACATTGTAAAAATGACAATATTGCCAAAAGCAATCTACATATTCAATGCACTCCCCATTAAAACCCCAGAATAATTCTTTACTGAACTTGAAAGGATAATAATCAAATTTAAATAGAAAATAGAAAAAAAAGACCTAGGGTAGCCAAAACAACCTTGTACAATAAAGGAATTTAAGGTGGCATCGCCATCTCTGACTTCAAGCTCTATTATAGAGATCTAGTTTTGAAAATAGCTTGATATTGGCACAAAAATAAACAGGTAGACTGGTGGTACTGAATTGACAATCATGATTTTAACTCACACCCCTACAAAATCCTGATTTGTGACAAAAAATCAACTAAAATATACAATGGAAGGAGGAAAGCATCTTCAACAAATGGTGCTGGCACAACTGGATGATGGCATGAAGAGGACTGCAGATAGACACATGGGTATCACCGTGCACATAACTCAATGGACCAAAGACCCCAACATCATAAACACAGCCACACCAAATCTCTTGAAAGAGAGAGTGGGAGTTACCCTTGAAATAACTGGTACAGGAGACTGCTGCCTGAATTCAACTCAAGTACCACAGACGCTGTGATCGACAATTAATAAATGGGAGCCCTTCAAACTGAGAAGTTTCAGTAAGGCAAAGGACATAGGTGAAATGATAAAATGACAGCCCAAAGTCTGGGAAAAGATCTTCACCATTCCTACATCTGACAAAGAGCTGATCTCCAAAATATAAAATAATTCAAGAAACTAATTAACAGAACACCAAATAACCTTATTAAAAATGTGGTAAAGACCTGAAGAGAGAACACTCATAGAGAAAATGAAAAAGGCTGAAAGACACTTAAGGAAGAGCTCAACATACTTAGTTATCAGGGAAATGCATATCAAAACAACTCTGTGATACAATCTTACTCCAGCTTGAATGGCTAAAATTAGAAACACCAATGACATCTTATACTGGAGATGTTGTGGAGAAAAAAGAACGCTCCTACACTGCTTTTGGGAGTGCGAACTCTTACAGCAATTTAGGAGATCAATATATCTATTCTTCAAGAAAATTGTGAGTTAGGCTGCCACAGGACCTGGCATTTCCTTTTTAGGCATATATAAAAATGACCCACATCCATTAAAAAAAGTCATCTGTTCAACAATGTTTGTAGCAGCATTATTTTTAAAAGCAGGAACCTGGAAGAAACATAAATGCCCATCAACTGAAGAATGGAGAAAGAAGATGTGGCACATTTTCATAATGAAATACTATTCAGCGCGGGGATGGGGGGAGGGAACAGAATCTTGAAATTCTCAGGCAAATGGACGGAATTAGAAGAAACCATCATAAGTGTGGTAATCCAGTCACAAAAAGAGTAACATGGCATTTACTCACTCATATATGGATTTTAGACATAGAGCACAGGATCACCAGCCTATAATTCACACCAACAGAAGAACTTAGATATAAGGATAAATCTTCGAGATTCATATAATATACCACACAGAAATAGAATGTAAAAGGATATACTAAACATTGGGAGTGGGAGAGTAGTGAGTGGAGTGGCAATTAGGAGAAGGGGAACGGAGGAGAGGAAAGCACATGGTACTAGGAAGATTGAGCCAGGGGAGGAATTGATGAGAGAATAAAAACGAGAGACAGATACCATGAAAGAGGGAGCCATTAAAGGTTTGAAGAGAAAACCAACTCTAGGTCAGAGACCTACAAGACTAACCCGAACTAAAAATTTGAGCAACAGTGGGATGGCTACCATAAAAGCTTTTCCCTGATAATAAGATTGATGACTAACTTATTGACCAACATAGATCGCTCATTTAATAACTGATGAAACAGTAGCAGACCCCCACAGCAAACCACTAAGCCTAACTGGAATCCAGATGCACTAAGGGAAAACATGATCAGGCTACAGAAATCCACAGAGATGGTGGACCTAAAAAAGGAGGAACTAATGGGCCCCCAGACTGCAAGCTGTGTAATCAGCATTGAATGTACTGAAAACCCCTGAATGTTTCTCAGTTATAATGACTGGCCATTCTAAGGGACCTCACGAAATAGAACCAGGATGTATCCCTGGTGAACAAAAGGAATTTGGGAGCTAATTCCCCAAGGAAAGATACTCCCTTAACATAGAGGCAGAATGGAGATCCAACCCCTACTCTAAATGATTTGACAGAATTAGATGACCCCACCTGGATGGCATCACCCTCCCTGTGTAGTGGGTTTTGGAATGGGATGAGAGATGGGTCAGGGGACCTGGGAGTGAGGGAAAGAAGGAGGGATGGAATGAGGTATTGAGGGAGAGGGTACTTGGGTTGATATGTAAAATAAGAAAATAATTTAAAAAGAGAAAAGTTTATGACATGAAAATATCAGGCAATGACATTAATAATCACATCTAGTAGTTAAGGAAATTTAAAAAAGAAAAATGAAATATAGAAAACGAAGAAAAATACAATGAAGATATTTAAAATCATATGTAAATATTGGTAAGAGGGCAGAGGAACCTATTAAAGACAGGATGGACCAAGGTAGTACAAATTGGATTTTGGACAGATATTCAAATCATATTTATAAAGCCTGTGGTGTATATTTGTACATATATAATGTTTTATGTAACTATTCATGATAAATATTTGCATAAATGATCAAGGGAATAAATTGAGGTGTCCTAGCAAGTACATAAATAAGAAGTTAAAATTTCATTATTTAATATAAAAAGAAGAAAAATGTTGGGTAATGGATTGTTATTTGTTTCTTAGCTATATAGTTTCTAAGACTCCCAACAATACATATGTTTTCTAGATGTTTGAATAGGTTTCTTATCTATATTTAGATATTTCATATTTATATTGTTATAAGTTAGATGGGAGGAAAAAATACAAAGGTAATGAGAGGTTTTGTTTACTGCAAAGGAGGAGAAATAAAATGAGAATATTCTGACCTCAAAAATAAAATAAAACTGAGAAATGATAGTAAGAATATTTCACCATGTACTCCATGGAGGAAACTCTAGAACAGATAGGACAGGTTGTTATCTCAGGGCACGATAGCTGGATGTCCTTAGATAGCTGAGAAACAGCTGTGGAGATTGAGCAGGCCTCAGTGGAATTGGAGTATCAATTTTCAGCTAAGGCAGGGAGTGAGGAATTGCAAGTGTGCCTCTTTTTCAGTACCATTCCTAGATTCCTGTGATATTACTGTTTTATTTCCATGGTAAGCATAGACTCCAGTGGAAGTGGGAAAATGTCTTTCTATTTTACCTAGGTCAAGAATTCTAAAAATATGCATGCCTGAGGATACTTCAATTCCCTTGCAATATCTTAAAAGAACAATTGTATTTCCCTTACCCTTTCCAGATAAATTGAAATAAAATTTCTTTCATGCCCTTACAAGCAAATCAGAGAAATGTAAGTAATTCATCTGTATGACCATTCTATGTAAATGTATTCTTTAAACTGAAACTCAAGCTGTCTTCACTGTACATTCACTCAAAGTGCCATGTTCTTTTCAAATCTCCATTCATCTTCCTACCGCAAGACTCCAATATGGCAAGGCACAACCTTTGACAATGAAGACCAGAAATGTTTCTCCACGCTTAATCCACTTGAAAGATATTGGTATTGAAGATGGCATAAGATTCTCATTTACATCAAAATGGGAAACTCATCCAGTAAAATTGCATCACCTCATTCCTCACGGCAAAAAAAAGCTGAAGAGAACCTTACTCTTCTATGTCACAGTGTAGAAAGCTCAGCACCAAATTCATTGTCATTGTGCCAAGAGCCAAATGTAAAGACTTGTCAGTATGCAACACAGATATATTGGCATGAAAAATTGTACTGAATAATAAGTTGTCATCTGGACACCAAGTTTAATGGAAGCCACAATGATTACAGTCTTCAAAGTTGGTATTGATATTCTGTATCCATAAGGCCATTAGATACATGAATATGGAAGCTGCATCATTAGATATAAACACATACCACATATTCCCTCATTCCAGTCTAAGAGGTAGATTACAATGTTGCTGAAGGAAGTTAACAATGGTACACTTACCTTTTGAAAGATATCTTAAAGTCCTTATTTAACCATGGTTTAATTTCTTAGGGAAGAAGACATTTATCATTAAAAATGTTTGATCCTTTTTTTTTCAGATTCTTGTACCTAAAATTAGGTACTCTTGATTTTGGTAATGCTGGTAACTGCAGGACTTTCCAGGGCATACTTGATTAATTGACTTGAAAATAATTATAACTCGGCAAAGAGCCTTGAATTTTTGGGGAGAAAATAAATGAGGTTATAAGGTTAGTCCATTAGTGGGTGTGCTTTTAGCAAGTGGGAGGTGTACTGGAATTTGACAGAATCTTAGACCATAAATGTTGCCTGGCAACCCTGGTGGAATTTCATATTCTGGTGTAATGGGCCAAGAACCAGAGAGCAACTTAGATTGGATATTTTAGTCTCCCAAGATGAGTATGACATAAACATTTAATGACAGCGCTTGTGGAAATTGATTTTTCTAACCAAGTCATAGCGAAACCATGGAAGATGGCCTACAGCAATTAATATTACCCAATTCAAGATTACCTAATATGAAGAATTATAGTCTGTGGTGAAACAGTCCAAAGACTTTTGTTGATGAATGCCATCTACGCCAAGAAGTAGTACTATGGATTAAGAAGGTAAAAAGACTAACAATTATTCAATAAAAGGTGAGTTTTCCATTGTTAATTTCTTTCAGGAATGTGTTAATCCATCCATTTTTTACACTAGAGTGAGGAATAGTTGGATAGCAGTTCATCTCTAATGAGGTAGTGCCTCACATCAACTGTCTGATATCCACTTAAATCCTGGATACACAAGAATCATTAATCACTTACACATCTTATATCGGTCATGGGTATGGTTTGTAGCCACATTGGGGAAGTGGATGTTATGATACCAACTGCTTGTTTGATTTTATAGTCTAATAAAACAATGATTATATCTTCCACAATACGTGAAGTTTGGAGCAACCTTGTGGAATCAAGTATGCCAGATCAACTAATTTTATAAATAAATTATTTAAATTGATGATAGGGTTAGTATTGAAGATCATTTACAAATTTGTATAGTAATTTAAAAAAATGATCCTCTATTCCTTGAAGAATCAAGTCCATCTTGGGTAGTTAAGTATTCAATATCATCTCATTTTTTTTGATTAATTGGTATTTTTTATTTTAAAGTCAATTTTGTTTTTAACTCATATAGCTTTATTCACCTCTATCATTCACATAGCTCAATGATTTATTAAGCATTATCTTTTTTTCAGAGAAATGCTTTGAGCATGAAAACTAATTCTGAGTTGTATATCTGTCACTTACTGGGATCCAGTCTTTTTTAATTATTTTACATATGGATCACAGTTTCCTCTCACCCCCTCTCTCCATCCCTCCTTCTCTCCCACCCTCCTAAGCAACCCAATTACCCTCTCCTTCCATTCTCACCCCCTGCACCACATGTAGGGTAATGCCTCTAGGAATGCACAACTAAATCTGTAAAGACGTTTGTAGTAGGAACTAGGACATCCCTGCTGCCTCTACCTTAAGGTAGTATCCATCTTTCTCTATCTCTCTTTTTCTCTCACCTACTCCTCCCCTGACTCAATCTTCCTTGTCCAATGTGCTTTCCTTTCCTCCTCTTGTTTTTCTCCTACCTGTCTCGCCACTCACGGCCTCACCACTCCCAATATGCTGAGGAGAACAAGTACCCTTTCTCTTCTGTGAGGGAACATGTATGAATCACTTAGACTCCTTTGTATCCTAGTTTCTCTGGTGGTGTGAATTATAGGATAGGGACCCTTTGCTCTATGTCTAAAATCCATATAAGAGTGAGTACATACCATGTTCCTCTTTTTGTGACTGGGTTACCCCATTCAGGAGGGTTTCTTCAATTCCACCCTCTTCCCCCCCCCAGAGTAGTATTTCATTGTGTAAATGGGCCACATCTTCTTTATCCAATCTTCAGTTGAGGGACATCTAAGTTTCTTCCATGTTCTTGGTATTTCAAATAATGCCACAGCAAACATAGTTAAGCTATAGTTAAACATAGTTAAACATTGTTCCATAGATGTAGATAATTTTGGTATGTGACTAAGAAGGGGTTTGCCAGTACTCTGGTATACTGATTAAAAATTAACTGAGGAATCACCATACTGATATCAAAAAAACTGTACAAGTTTGCACTCCCACCAGCATTGGAAGAGTGTTCCCCCTTATCCACATCCTCACCAGCATAAGCTGTCATTGGTATTTCTAATTTTAGCCATTCTAGCTGGAGTAAGATGGTATCTCAAAGTTGTTTTGATTTGCATTTCCCTGATAGCTAAGAATGGTGAACAATTTAAATATTTTTCAGCATTTTTTATTTCTTCTCCTGAGAATTTTCTCTTCAGTTCTGTTCCCCATTTTTAATACAGTTATTTGTTGTTTGGTGGGCTAGTTTCTTTAGTTTTTGCATATTTTAAAGACCAGCCCTCTCTCAGATGTACGATTGGTGACAATCTTTTCCGATGTTGTAGGCTGCCGTTTTGTCTTGTTAACTGTGTCCTTTGCCTTAGAGAAGCTTCGCAGTTTGTGGAGTGCTCATTTCTTTATTGTTGATTTCAGTGTCTGTGCTACTGGTAGTATGTTCTGAAAGACGTCTCCTGAAGCAATTTTTGCAAGGGTACATCACACTTTCTTTCTAGGAAACTCAGTGTGGCTGGATGCATGTTGAGGTCTTTGATTCATTTGAACTTGGGTTTTGTGCATGGTGAAAGACGTGTCTATCTGCTGTATTCTACATACCATCATCAAGTTGTGACAGCACCATTTGCTGAAGATGCTTTCCTCCTCCAAGTATATACTTTTAGCACTTTTGTCAAAAACCTGGTGTTCTTAGGTGTGTGGGTTAATATCATGATTTTGGATTCAATTAGTTTTGTCTACCTGTTTATTTTTGTGCCCATACCAGGCTGATTTTAGGACTATAGCTCTGTTGTACAGCTTAAAGTCAAAGGTGGTGATGACTACAGAATTTTCAATGTTGTACAGGGTTTTTTTATTTGCTATCCTAGGTCTTTTGTTTTTCCATAGAAAGTTGAGCATTATCCTTTCAAGGTCAGTGAAGAATTGTGCTGGGATTTAAGTGGGGATTGCGTTGCATCTGTAGGTTGCTTTTGGCAAGATTACTATTTTTTACTGTTTATCCTACCTATCCAAGAGCATGGGAGTTCTTTTCATTTTCTGGTATCTTCTTTAATTTTTTGCTTTAAAGACAAAAAGTGCTTGCTATATAGATCTATGACTTGTTTGGTAAGCATTAATTCAAGCTATGTTATGATGTTTGTGGCTATTGTAAATGTGATGTTACTCTGATTTCTGTCTATGCCCCTTTATCGTCTGCATATAATAGGGCTACTAATTTTTTTTTTAGCTAATCTTGTATCCTTCTAATTTGCTGAGTGTTTTTATCAGCTGGAGAGATTCCCTAGTAGAATTTTTGAAGCACATATGTAAACTATCATATCATTGAAAAATAAAGACAGTTTCATTTATTCCCTTGAAATTTGTATACACTTGATATCTTTTTTGTCTTGTTGCCCTTGCAAAAATCTCCCATATAATATTTTCTATTTATCAAGAGAGTGGGCAGCATTGTCTTCTTCCTGATTTTTTGATGAATCATCTGATGATTCTCTGGATTCAGTTTGATGTTGGCTATTGGAAAGAGAAATTCTTTTTCTTCAAATGGTACTAGCACAAGTGGATGATGGTGTGTAGAAGACTGCAGAAAGACCCATGTCTATTGTCATGCACACAACCTAAGTCCAAATGGATCACAACTTACAGTTTTGGAGCCAATTACCTCAAATACCTCAACATAAATACAGTAATAAAAAAACTTTTAGAAGACAAAATGGCAGGTACCCATGAACAAACTGGTAAAGGAGACTGCTTCGTGAACATAACATGAGTAGCAAACATAGACTGAGATCAACAATTAGTAAAAGAAAACTCAACAAACTGAGAGGCTTCTATAAGACAAATGACATAGTCAACAACACAAAAAGGGAGCCCACATACTGGGAAAAAAAGTTCACCAACCTCACATGTGACAGCGGGATCATCATCAAAATATACAAAGAACACGAGAATCTAGTCACCAAACACCAAATAACCCTATTTAAAAAATAGGGGCACAGTAGTGAATAGAGAATTCCAAGCAGAGGTAAACAAAATGGCTGAAAGACACTTTTAAAAGTGCTCATCACCTGTAGCCCTCATGAAATGCAAATAAAAATAACTCTGAGTTACTAGCATAGTCGTGACAGAAAGGACAAATTTAGGTAATAACATTACATTTGTTATTTCATTCAGGAGTTCTTACAATATTCTTCACTGAATGATAACTCATCAATTTTGCATCTAGATAAGGTCCACTTGAAATGCATTCAATCATACATGGGGTGCTGATAAGATGTCAACTCGGAGAAACTATGTACTTTTTCCTGTTAGAAGTTGAATTAATTTCTTGAAATAAGGGCCAGAAATTTCTGAGATTTGAATTTACACCACACCTTCTATCTGTATATTCATTTTATGTTGACTTACATTCAATCTATTTTATAATTTGTTTGCTAGGTATGCATGATATAAAATTGTATGTAGGCAGACATTATGCAGACAAGTGAGAAAGGAAATAAAAGGATATGCTTGGAGGATTGAGAAAGAGGAACTCCACATTCCATCAGCTTCATAATCAGAAAACATTATCTAGTGAGATGACAATATGTTTTTTTCATTTTTCAGTCGATGACATTAATAGATTTACATATGTTGAACCATCCCTGCAACACTAGCATGAAGCCTACTTGGTAATGGTGGATGATTTCCCTGATGTGTTTTTAGATTCTATTTGCCAGTATTTTATTGAGTATATTTGCATCAAATTTCATGAGGATATTGGTGTCTGATACACTTTCTTATTTGTGTCTTATGTGGCTTGTGTACTAATGTAAGTGTAGCCACATATAAGGAATTTGGTAATGAACCTTCTGCATTTATTTTGCAGTACAATTTGAGGAGTATTTTTATTAGCTCTTCTTTGAATTTTTGCACTAAAGACATATGGCCCTGGCCTTTTTTGGTTGGGAGGCTTTGATGACCACTTATATTTCAAGACAGGTTATAGTTTTATTTAATTATTTATTTATTTATTTATTTATCATAAGGGTAATATTGGACTGTGCTCTTTTTTTAATATGAATTTAATTTTATTTTACATATCGACCCCAGGGCCCTCTCCCTCCATCCCTCCCTTTCTCTCTTCCTCTCTTCGTTCCTTACTCTTTCCCTCTCTTCCACTATCTCATGCCTCCAGACCACCCTCCCCTCCAATTTCCTCCTATTCCAAATTTAGGGTGTTACCTTCCAAGAGTGGTCATCGATACCTGTCAAGTCATTTGGAGTAGGGACTATGACTTCTATCTTTATGTTAAGGGAGTATTCCTCCATGGAGGTGCGCCTGCAAAATCCTTTTGTGTACCAGAAATACATTCTGGTTCCCCTGTTTGTGGTTTCTTCGACGACTCAGGCCTTCTAGCTGGGGCCTATGTTCAAGTGGTCTGAGACAGTCCTATGCTGGATTCACAACTATCAGTTTCAGGGTCCATTAACTCCTCCTAATTCAGGTCAGATGTCTCTGTCTTTCTCCAGACTGGTCTTTTCCTTCCTCTCTATATCTGGATTCCAGTTCAGCTCAATGTTTAGTTGTGGGTGTTTGATTTATTTCCACCAGCTACTAGATGAGGGCTCCATGATGGCAGATAAATTAGTCATCAGTCTATTTCAGGAAGGGGCATTTATGTTAGCCTTTCCACTGTTGATGAAATTGATAGTTGTGGTCATATTTGTAGGTATCCTGGCATCTTTTCCTTCAGTGTAAGCTTGCTAAATCTTGATCTAAGTCTTTCAGTTGTGCTGCTAATTCTCTAATGTGACTATTATCTGTTCCATTTATGTGGGTGCTTAGTGCATTGAAATTTCCTACTAGCACTGATTTCATGGTGTCCTGTAAGTTCATGTGTGTTTTGTCTTCATTTTCTTTGAATTCTAGGAAAACTTTAATTTCTTTTTTTATTTCTTCTTTGGTGTAGGGCTAAATTTGTGTACATATATTTGAAAATCTTGCTTAGTCATTGAATATCTAGTTTTATTCATCTATAATAATTGAGAGTTTCTCTTGGTTTAATAGTGTAGGCTTTCATTTGGGAGCTCTTAGTATTTGTAGAACATCTATCCAGAACCTTCTGGCCATGAGAGTTTCTATGCTGAAGTCACGTATAATTTCAATAGGTCTATCTTATATGTTATCTGGCCTTTTTATTTTGCTGCCATTAAAATGTTTTTCTTCTTCAGTATATTAGGTGTTTTGATAATTACGTGGCAAGGGGAATTTTTTGGTCCGATACATTTGGTGTATTGTATGCTTCTTGTACTTTCATAGGCATGTCCTTCTTCAGAGTGGGAAAGTTTTCTTCAATGATTTTGTTGAATATGTTTTCTGCATCTTTGAGCTGGGCTTCTTTGCCTCCCTCTGTGCCTATTATTCTTAGGTTTGGCATTTTAATGGTGTCACATATTTCCTGGATGTTTTGGATTTTAGACTATTTTTGGTTGATGAGTCTATTTCCTCTTGCATATTTTCAGTGCCTGAGAGTCTCTGTTCGATCTTTTTATTCTGTTGTTATGCTTGCATCTTTGCATCTGTAGTTCCTGATGGTTTACCCAGTTTCTGTATTTCCAACATTCTTCTAGTTTGTGTTTCTTTCTTGCTTCTACTTAGTTTTCAGGTCTTGTACTATTTGAATTGTTTCCTTTATTTGTTTGATTTTTGTCTTGGCTTTCCTTACTTTCTCTATAAGAATTGTTCATTTTGTTTATTTTTTCTTGTTTTTTCTTCCACTTCTTTCAATATTTTGTTTGACTGTTTTTCCGTTTGTTAAGGGATTTTTTCATATCATCTTTGAGGGCCTATATCATTTTTATGAAGCCATTTTTTAAACTCATTCTCTTCTGGTTCATCTGCTTTGGTGTGTATGGTCTAGTTGGAGTGGGTTCCCTAGGTTCTTATGATGTCATGATTGCCTTTCGATTTTTGGGAGATTTCTTGTATTGCTATCTTTCCTCCAGCAGATGCATGTGGAGTTTTTCTCTCTCCACTCTCCAGGTTGGCATAGTTGGGTCAGGATTTAAATGTCTGTAATTCTGGATGATCTAAGCTCTCTTGGAGACCTCTCCTCCATCACAGGGCTGTCTATGAGGTTCAAAGATCAGCAAGTGAGACGTTCAGGTTGTCCTGTGTGGTTACGCGGGTCCAGTGTCCTCAGAGAATACCCAGCCAAACCCACGCATGTGGAGGGGTTGTTGAACATGTACCCTGGCCCATATAAGAGGTATTTCTTTTAAGACTGGGTACATTTAATGCAGTCTGTGTGGCTTCCATTAAAAGCAATCATCTACTTCTTAATCATGATTCTTTGTATTAATGATGTGAACTACCACCACATAGCTTCTAAATATATCCAGTATGGTTGCTTTGCTGTTTTTGGTCTAGACAGGCTTTAATAATTCTTAATCAGTGTATCATCAGTGTCACACAGTGTCTTTTTCCATATCCTGGGGTGCTCTACCTCCTAGTAGAGTCCACTAAGGAAACTCATGTTTCCCATAGTTCTTAAATAACTTTCAGACATGAAACTTCTTGTATCCTCTTTAGACATAAAGGCAACTTGAGAGATTCTTGTGAGGACACATAGAATTTTGTTTGAAGTGGATAATGGGAAGTGTATATGCGTTGTAGGCATCCTGTTGTGACAATCAAGAATTGTCTATTTCCCTTAAGTGTCTAGGTTGCTTGTCTCTGTCCACTTTAATCTCATCAGAGAGCTCTGAGGCCCCTGTGTTCCTAGACACCCATCTAGCTGTGGCCTTACTGCTTTCCATCCAGGGTCTTATAACAATGGAACAGGAAAACTCTCTGCACATAGAATTTTTGGCCTGCCAGCCTGAAAGCTAAAACCATGCCACAAAAAAAGACCTAAAACCGAACATGCAAGACCACATCTCATTTTCTCTATCCATGAGTATTTCCAGTTTCACAGCTACCTCGTATTCTATCTATATCCCTCTACCGCAGTCTATTATTTACACTTACATCCATGGCATACAGTGAAATTATGTCTGTCTGTATTCTGATGATTATCCATATTCAGTCACGAAATGCTTCTCTGTTACCAACAGACTGCCATTCTCCAGTGAACATGGAAAGACGATGATATCCCCCAAGATGGCTCCAAGAAGACCACCCTCCCTGACTCCTGTGGACAATGCTATCTAATCTCTTGCAACTCTTACTTTCCACTAGCCTCCTTGAGGCATCATTTCTTAAGCTCAGAGGGTGTTCACAGGAGATATGTGAGGTAATTTCTGCCAGAATGGCCACTTTTAATTAGGACACTGCCCCCTTTTATAAGATTTCCACAAAATGTACTCAGCCACCAAGCCACAACTAGATACACTGCATTCACACGCACGCACACACACACACACACACACACACACACACACACACACACCGAAAATTCAAAGCAGTCATTGTGGCCACCTAAGCTGGAACTAAAGCATGGCACTGAGGAAAGCTTCCTATAAATGCCCAGTTGTCGGTCCCCAGTTGGGCAGACCACCAAAATTTTGCACATTATTGTAGCTCTGGAATTGTTCATGGGCTCTCCCAGAGCTTCCTCTCCAGGAACATACAGAGAATAAATCTAAATACTATATAAGCTGTCCAGAAATGTAACATTTGGATTGCTGCAAAGGATAAATACTAAGACATGTGGAGGGACAGGATGCAGTGGATTGATGGGTGTCACAAAACTCACAGGTTCATCTAATTCACTGCCTGAAACAATTTGTTTTGGGTCCCTGCGATCTGTCAGAAGACCTCAAGACAGAACTCAGGTAGGCTTTCTGGCAAGCCTGCATACCATATTGAAGCCTACAAAAACATCATTCTGTAGCATAAGGGAGGAGCTTAACAACCAAGCTCATGGATATTGGTGCCTCTTGCTGCCCAGCAAAGTTATTCTGAAGGCCACTCCCCACAAACATCTGAGATCCAGAAGCTATCTACTTAACCATGGCCATCCATAGTCACCTCAGCTTTCAGGCTGGACTTTAGTTTGTACACTGGTGGAAAGCAAACTTTCCAAGTAAGCCTGACAGCCAAGAAATGGACTCCTAGGCTGACAAAAGCTGTTAGGGGAGCAGCATTGTGGTTTCTAAGATAACAGGCAAATAGGAATGCTTACTGGTGATGTAGGGATGAGGTCTACCCACCTCAATGGGTCTGTAAGCTCAGAACTAGCTTCCCACATGGGAGACGGCTTCTCTGTGATGGACACAAGTCAAATTGCAGGCAGATGTGTGCACTCATGAAGGATCGAGTTTCTTGATGTTCTGATGAGAAAGGAAAACTCTTAGCCTTCAATCATATGATACTCCTCCATCAGTGTTCAGGTGGAATGCTGCCCCACATCCTCTGCACAAGGAATCACCAAGGGGCTTGGAACATCCATGACCTTGTCATGGAAGCAGGCAGCCCCATTAAATATATGTGGACACAAGGACACATTAAAAGAATAAACATTCCATATCTCCTGCACTCTTACCTACTTGGGGCTGGCTCAGCAAACTCAAATTAATCATTTCCTAGGCATTACTAGGCAACCATTGTTAGGTACTTTTAAGTCTGTTACATTCTATCTCCTGTCCACAGCCTTCCATTCTTCACCCTTCTCCAAAAACTACTTCGGAAACTTCTCATTCCTTTCTCCAAAGTCCTCAAGACACTCTCACACATGCGACTTTCTGCATCTTATGTAGAAATCTGTCAATCTGTGTCATGGCATAGGCACAAGAGATCTAACTAGTCTGGGAAAAAGCATACTAGACACCTCAGGAAAATACACAATTCTTGGTTGTCACAACAGGATGCTTACAGCTTATATCCTCACCTTTCCTGCACAGGGACTTCTCACAAAATTCAGGTATCCCCAAAGAGTACCCTTAAGTTGTCTTCATCATTTCTATTCAGGGCAACAGAGACATGTAAAAGAAACAAGTGTCTATAGGCAGAAGAGAAATTTACATCAATCTCTGTGTAAAATCACCATCCAACACTAAAACACCTGAACTGCACACACACATATTTCTCTTGCCATGTATCTGTCAATCTTCATATATACCTCCTCCACTACCTACATCTCCCTCCCTGGCTCCTATATATTACCAAGGGTCCTCTGTGTGTTTCTTGGGTGGATATAGGTGTGGAACTATGAGCTTCAGACATGCCACGTATGATACAGACAAATACTCTCTCTGTCACTCTGTCTCTCTGTCTGTCCCTCTCTGTCTCTGTCTCTGTCTCTGTCTCTGTCTCTCTCTGTCTGTCTCTGTCTGTCTCTGTCTGTCTCTGTCTCTGTCTCTCTCTGTCTCTCTCTGTCTCTGTCTCTCTCTCTGTCTCTCTCTCTCTCTCTCTCTCTCTCTCTCTCTCTCTCTCACCAAAGGAAGGTATATTCCCCAAATGGGATTTTGAGACCAGAAGTGTCCAGAGTCCCACCTAGAGGAAATGTCACTATCTGACCAAGCCAAGTGTGGAGTGTGGCAGTAACAGGGATTACCTTGTAGTCCTCCCTACATATACTGGCCTTCACTGCCCTCTACTATGAGAAGGAAAAGCAGAAGCAGCAGTACCTGAGGCATAGGCAGCATCATAGTGTTGCTAAGGGGGCATTGCTGGAGATGACATCACAGACTGTGAGGAGCTGCTCTCTCTTGTCTCTGCTGGTAAAGGTATCTCTCTCACTGTTGCCGCAGCCTTGCTCATCATGACTGCAGTGACTTGATGGAGTATCATGACATCAGCTTGACAGAGTTCATTAGACAAGGACCTCTGGTCATCTGATTATTAAATTATTATGTTTTTAAAATCAGTGATCAATGTGCCAATTTTGTGTCGGTTCTGGTGCATACTCTCAGGAATTGATGATGTGAAATCATCCAATTTTTTAAATTATTTAATCATTTATTTATTTATTAAATTCTATTATTATGTAATCAGTAATCACTGGATCTCCCAGTGTCCCTCATGCTCTGGGTGCTGGTTCTTACACAGATCATCTGCTGTGTCTATCACATAACAGCCAAACACATAATCAGTGACTCCATCATCATTTAAGTAGTCAAACAAGTAAATAATTTCATGGTTGTTCATATTTATCCTTCATAAGATGGAAGCAAACTTCAAAAACATTTAGATAACTAAATAATGCTACACAATTAACTCCCAGGGAGGACTGGACAGAATCCAGTTATGAAGGACGACATCATAATCAATTTAAATAAATAATATATAATTATAATTGAATAATGAGAGAGTGTTGCAGACTTAAATCCCACAGGTGGAGTCAGACTGAACTCTTTCTGGAATAATGGTTTATTTCAACAATTATATAAATAAGTCAGCAAATATATAAATAAATTTTTAGATGGTCCAAAACTGGAGCAACCATAATTAAGGAAAACTGTAAACATATCTCTCTATTCTTCAACTCCACCAAAGATTCCATAAAAATATAATATTTCCTGAGTCAACACGAAGTACAGTATAAGCCACATCCAAATCTTTAGAACGAACAGCAACAGCTGGCTGTATGATCAGCCATTCAAAGTTCCTCTGCAATGTTGGGACATCCATTTTTGGCCAGTAGGCCTTGACTATTTGGCAGATTTTTCTGTGAAACAGGGGTTTTGAAAGATTGACCTATCTTGTCTTTGCAAATTCCAGGAATCATTTTCATGTGAATAATGTTTGTCTGGTTTTTACAGCATACCATCAGCAGTCAAGGCAAGAGTTTCTTCCACAAATGACTAGTTTTGACATAATGAAAGCAAACTCAACATGGAAGTTCTTATATGCCCATCATCCATTTATGTAGAAAATTGTTGCTGATTAGAGGAGATTTGTCTCACTGTCATGAAAAGACTTAGGCTATTAAACATCCAAAATGCCATATTCTGTAGGTCTTCAAAGTACTTGTAGATCATCTACCTATCAAACTATATCTGTTTAACATTAAATCTTACCTAGTATAACTACATGTTTGAATATTATAGATGACTAACTAGTAACCTGTATTTGAAAATATCATTTTTAAAATATGCTGCATAATTGCAATACCTTAAACAAAAGTAGAAACATATATGTAGTACAACAAAAACAACTTTGCACTTTTATCAATATACCAAAGCCCATGTCAATGTAAAATATTTGAGGTTAAAATTCCCTTTTCTTTTTATCTTATATTCCCCCCAAATAATGAAAAACCTCCATAGTGCATCAAATATCCAAAAACTATCCATCCTACCTCTTGGGATTATGAATCTTTTATTTTCTAGACTTATTCCTGTTGTATGCGGTCAAATCCATGTTTAGGAGACCCTCTGGATTTTTTTCCAATAACTTTCCAGTAGTTCAGAGTAAGATATTTGTTCTTGTTGCATGGAAGCTCTGTGAGCATAGCTGATTCTTAGCATGACTGTCATTTTTGGGTCCAATGTGTTTGGGTGTGTTCATTTTACTTTGTGCCTTTGTGCATTGCTACAGTTATTCATGCACCTACTTTCCCCCAATACTTGCACCTATACCATGTCACCTAGCTGTTCTAAAGTTAAGAAAATGAAGAGAAACTTGTTTTCATTTCAGTAAATATAAAAGGATTGAGGTAGAGGCCATTAATCGTATTGTCTCCATTCTGGAAATATGAAAATTGGGGCATAGAAAATATGATTAGTCATCAACGTAGTTGAATGGCAAAATGATGCTTTCAATTTACATTTATAAATCACTATAGAAACATAGTGGGGCTATGAGGTTAGTCCATTAGTGGGTTTGATATTTAGCAAGTGGGAGATGTACTAGAATGTGACAGAATATTGGATCATAAATGTTGCCTGGCAACACTGCTAGAATTTTATATTCTGGTATCATGGACAGACAACCACAGAGCAGCTTAGATGTATTGTTATCATTAATGACAGCATTTGTGGAACTAGATTCTCCTCATCAAGTCACCACCAAATCCCTGGGAGTTGGCCTACAGCTATTAATATTACCCAATTCCAGATTATCTAATATCAGGGAATATAATCTGTGGAGAGACTGTTCAAAGATATTTATTGATGAATATATCCTTCCCTAGGAAGTAAAGTATGGGTTAGGAAGATAAAAAAGAAAAAACTCACAATTATTAAAAAAAAAAGGTGAGTTGTTCATTGTTAGCTTCCTTCAGGAAGGTGTTAATTCATTTGTTTGATGACACTGAGGAATAATTGTATATCAGTTCACTCCAATGAAGCTGCTGCCCAGCATGAACTATCTGATATCCTCTTAAACCCTGCATACACAATGTACACAATGACATTAAATCATTTATGCAGTTTACTGCTAAAATCTGTGATTAAATAATCAATGAGCTGTAAATTTTTGTACAATCTTATGGAAGTCAAGTAAGAGTCAACATGTAGGTATTGAGTATGGCAGACCACCTAATTTTCTGATTATGTAATTATTTAACTATGATCAGTGGATTTTTGCACCACGGTGTGGAGTCAAGTATGCAAGACCATATAATTATTTAATTATATAATTCAATTATTAAGTAAATCATGACAACATTGTTCATGAGTCTGGTTTGACGCCACCTTGGGGAAGTGAATGATGTGATGTCAATTTGTTGTTTGAATTTTTAGTTATATGAAACAATGATAATGTCATCCATGATACCTGGTGTTTTGTGCCAACTATTGGGATTTAGTATGCCAGATCATCTAGTTACATAATTAAATTATTTAAATTGATGTTAGGAGATACTATGAAAGATCATATATTTGTATAGTTATTTAAATAAATAATACTCTGTTCCATAAAGAATCCAGTTAAGCTCCATTTTGAGGGGTTAAGTATACAATATCATTACAATTTTGATTAATTGTTTAAATCAATGATGATGTCATCCTTCATGACTGGAGTCTGGCCATTCTAACTTACCGATTAAATGGCATATCACCTAGTTATTTATTGTGAGAGTTAGACTATTACCAAATTATTTAATTATTTAATGGTGATGGCATTTTTGATTAAGTTTAATGTGCAGCTACCTGTCATGAAAGAAGATAGGGATTTAGAAATTGCAGTCATGGACACAGCAGACTCAGAATGCCATTTGTGTCACCCAGAATTCTAGGGATTATCGAAGAGTGAGTCCAGAATATTCCATGCTACTTACTGAGAAGATGTACAAGGACTCTACCCAAGTAAATATAGTGGTTGGGGTGTTTGCCTCCCTGCCCTTCTTCCACAGCCTCACATTTGCTGTGCTGTATTATGAGGAGGAGAAGCTGCACAAAAGGTACAGCACCATCACAGAGGCCTCGCCACGGTGAATTTCCCAGAATATAGATGAGCTTCTCGCTCTCACCTTTCCTGGTAACACCCCTAGTACTGCCAACTTTGTAGCTGATAACAACATTGTAGCCACTACTGATACCTCAGGTATGGGCCCATTAACACAGTCCCTGCAGCACCACAGCAGAGACTCAGTGGCTCATGATGATTTCAGTCTTACTGAGTTCATCAGGCAATATTAAATTACCTGACTATTAAATTACTGAGTTTTGAAAATCTGTAATGACAGCATCCTTCATCAGGTCTAGCATGTCCTCCCAGGAACTGATGATGTAAAACAGTTCAAGCATTGCAATATTTAATGATTTACCTATTAAAACTGTTCATTTAGAAATCCGTGAGCACTGAAGTTTGTTGCCACATTGTGAGAGTCAATATTGCCAAACCATCTAACCATCTGATCATTTCATTATTCAGATCTATATTTTTCTACTTCAGGAAGAGTGCAGTGTGGATCCACCTGGTTGGAGTTAATTGTGGTTTGACATTTCATTATTTGATGACTTAAATCAATGGTGGTATCATTTTGTTATCTCCCCAGGGGTGAATTATGAAACATTATCTCATTATTCATTCATTTTATTGTTCAAATCTTTGATTAAATAATCAATGATCCCTTGAGATTTGCCCAATTTTTCGGGAGTCAAATATAAAACACCATCCATTTATTTAATTCTCTAGTCATTTAATTATTAAAATCTATCATTTATTTTGTGGTCTCTGGAGTTTGGAGCCTCCTTGTGAGGGAAGAAATGAGTCAGACCATCACATCATCTGAAGTTATATTTATTTAATTATAATTTTAGGTCATCAAATAATCGAAGATCACTGGATTTTGGTTCCACCTTGTCAGATGAAGTATGCCAGATCATCTAATTATGTAAATAAATTATTTAAACTGATGATGACGTTATGGAATACAAGTCACCTTTGGAGTCAGATTGTGGCAGTTGAAGATGTGACATCATCTCCTTACTTGGTTATTTAGTTATTTAATTTGATCATTATATCAGCCATGATACCTAGAGGTTGTTGCCACCTTGTGGAAAGTAATACACAAGTCCATCTAATTATTTATTTATTTAATTTGTAAAATATATCATTATTCCAGGAAGGGTTTAGTCTGTCTCCACAATGTGGGATTTAAGTATGCAACACCATCTCATTTTTGAATTATTTCCTAACTACATATTAATTATTTAACTCAATGGTGGTGTGGTCCTTCTTGACTGGAGTCTGGCCAGTTATCCCTGGGAGTTAAATGTGTGGCATTATTTAATTATCTATGAATTACTTTCTTGACCATCACTGGAATTTAGTTCCATCTTATGGAAGTTAAGTATGCAGGACCATATAAATATTTATTTCTTTGACTACCTAAATTATGATGGGGTCATCGATTAGGAATTTGGCTATTGTGCAATGGACACAGATGATTGTTGCCAGAAGCAGCGACCAGAGCATGAGAAATACTGGGAGATCCAGTGATTACTTATTGAATAATAATAGAATTTATAATTAAATGATTAAATAATTTTAAAAACTGGATGGTTTTGAATCATCAATTCCCAGATTATAAACAATAACCGACCCATGAAGAACACAGTCATAACAGATTTTAAAATTTGAATAATTTAATAATCAGATGAGCAGAGGATCTTGTCTAATGAACTGTTGGTGTTTTTCTTAGAGTTATAAGAATAAAAGCTGGAGAAGGGGTTGAGCTGATTCAGAATGAGGGTCCCAAGTGAGTGGGCTCCCAAGGTAAAGGACCACATGGGAGAGCATAGCAGGTTCCATAGCCTTGATGGTGACCAAGATAGGAGGGAATCACACACCAGGCAGATAGAGCTTAAATGAGGAGTTTATTTAGAAAGGAGAGTGAGGGGGAAGAGAAGAGACATAGAGGCACTGGGAATAATGATGATGATGACAATAATAATAATAATAATAACAATAATAATAATAACGATAACAACAACAATATCCTGCCCGGGACCGTGCACCACGATCCATACAGCAGGGGCCTCACGGAAATCCCACATCAGACAAAAAGGGAAAAAACAGAAAACAGAAAACCAGAAACATCTAGAAAAGTAATAAACAGTTTTAAACAAAAAAATGGAAGTACCAGGGCCGAAAAGCAGGAAGCGACCTTAGGGGACGCAGGGAAATGGAGTCCTGGGCCCCCAGTGTCCAAAACCAGAAGTTCCTGGGCTGGAAACAAGAAAGTGGCCACGGAGACTGCTGGGAAATGGAACTCCTAGCGACCAGAGTCCGAATCTGGAAGTCCCTCGGCAGAAAAGCAGGATGGGGACCTGGGAAATGGAGTACCACGCTCCGCAATCAAAAAGAATAAGTTTAGGTACTGAAAAGCTGGAAGAGAACCCAGTGCGTGCTGGGAAATGTAGTTCGTGGCCTTACAGCACACACACACACACACACACACACACACACACACACACACAAAAAAAAAATACCCAGAAGCCTTTGGGCGGATAACCCGGAAGCAGCCCCTGAGTACCCTGAGAGCTTGAAACTGGAAGTATGCAGACGGAAAAAGAGGAAGCAAATCCACAGGATGCTGGGAAATGGAGTCCTGGACCCCAGACTTAAAAAAGTTCCTGACAGGCACCTCTAAGGTCAGTCCTGGGCGAGAATTCAAAGCGGAAGTCCCTCTTGACATCACACATGGAGTCCCGATTCAATTTTCAGGAACTCCCGCCCCCACTTCCGGCCCACCCTTCCTGCCACTGCCAGCACAGGAAGTTTCCCAATGCCTCCAGCTATAAAGATTGCATTCCCCTTCCCAGTGCTGTCACCCAGCAGAAGCTGCACGCCCTGACTCAGGGCCTAGATGCCCTGCCCTCATGGAATTCTGTGAGTTTGAGGACAACCTGGTCTACAGAATAAGGTCCAGGACAGCAGAGCCACAAAGGGAAACTCTGTCCCAATCACCAAAAGGAATAAATTAAGTAAATAATTGAGTAATTATTTAATATTAAATAATTAATCAGAAAAATGTACTAGAAAACAACAATATTAATAATAATCCTTAAAAAGGAATTGACCAGTGCAGTTTATTGAGCGATTTCTAGGACAAGGCTTGGATTTACATCAGAACAGTCTCCAGAGGATTGATTGCTGCTCTGTGAGCACTGCTGTGGGGATATGTGAGGGCAGCATGATTGAGCACAGAAGCTGCAGCATGGTGAGTGAGGGGATGGGGATGGTGGGATGGGGAGTCATGAAAGTCTGTTTGGCAGGCCCTCCAGGAGCAGGCTGGGCTGGAATGTGCTGCCACATTCAGTGTTCTGTTTGGCCCATTGTGGTCCTATCGGCTCCCCTGACCAGGGTGCGGCCTATTAATACTTCAGCCAGTGGGCTGTTTCTGACGAGCAGATTTCGATCACGGAGCATTATGTAGAAACTTTTTGTAGTCAGCTCCATTATGCTTTTGGTGCAAAGGCTGGCAGTTTACAAAATTAGAAGAGATTCAGTTTGCCCAGTACCTTCTAGAAGTTCTGCCCTTCAAATCTAACATTCAGGTGTCAGATCCCTGCAGAGTTATTATCATTTTTGTTGCCCCTAAAATAGCTTTTCTTTTGTTTTTGAAACAAACTAAATAAGATTTTATTTTACACATTGATCTCAGTTCCCTCTCCGTCTCATCCTTCCATTCCCTCCATACATTCCCCAGGGATGCTGATTTCTTCCAGGAGGAATCATCAAAATTTGTCAAGTCATTTGAGTTTTGGCCCAAGCACTTGCCCTTGTCTCTAGGCTAAGGGAGTATCAACATTTCAAGTTAATTTTGTGCTCTAAATGACATTCTTTATTTCTTTTTCTTTAAATTATATATATTATTTTTGGAAACAAGTTTTTTTTCCCTTAGCTTTGGAGCCTGGCTTTGAATTTTCTCTGTAGTGTAGGCTAGTCCCAATCTCATAGAGATCTGCCTGTCTTTGCCTCCCAAGTGCTAGGTTAAAGGCAAGAGCCAATGAAGACATGTATAAATGGTATTCTTGTGTTTGACCACACTCTACATTGAGCTATTTTGTGGAAAAGTGGAATCATTGATATAAAGATTTACCAATTCTTGGTGGATAGTTATTGTGAAAAAAATAGAGCTTATTCTTTGAAACAAAGAAGGTGCTTGAGAGAGAATGCAATTGTCTGTGGCCAGGGCCTTTGTGGAGGGTTGATTCAGATCCAAAGAACACAATACTTCCCAACACATGGAGCTGTGGTTATTGGGCCCATGACCACTGCGGGCTTAGTCAGTATTATAATTGGGATTCCCTGTGTTCCCCATGTACTGCAATATTTGAGTAGCCTTCTCCTGAGTTTGTCTCCTTGAATGATAACTCCTGTTGACTTTCTGGAAGGCCCCTACTTCCTTGTGCCCATGGAAGTAGTGTACAAGACACTATTCCTCATAAGAAGCTTTCTTAGAATAAGACACAGTTTCAGCAAAACTTCCCTGACCAAGCTTTAATCTTTTCTATGTTTTGCCTTCCCTAATTTTTTAAATGTCTGGCACTTCTTTCTCAGGACCTGTCAGTAAAGTGACCTGCTGTTTCATGTTACTCCTGCACCATGAAATAATTTTGGTGCTATCTTTTATGTTGAAGGCTTATATTGCCTTGGTGGCCCAACTTGCAGTATTCTGTCAATATTTAAATTTATTAAAGTATATGCTGGAGTCAGACATTGAATGAACATAAACATGGCAGCATATGTTGAATGTAAAATATGTTTGTATTAGGAGCCAGGTTGTGGAGGCCAACACCTATAATCACAGCACTCAGGACGTACATGAAAATGCATCTATGTAAGTTCAAGGACAGCATGGTCTACAGAGATATACCTAGGACACTGAAGTCTATTTATTGCCTTTAGAAACTCTGTCTCAAAAAAGCCCCAACAATAACAACAAAAATAACCATCTGTTGTAGGTTATCTCTGAGCATTAGCCGGAAATGAGTGCAATTTGTCATTACAGAGATTTTTCTTTATTCATTTCTTAACTATTGTGGGCAGTGTCCTTCTGTCCTCTTGATTACCCCTTCTTAAACTAAGTGACCATATGACAGTAGTAGGTTTTTTGGTATAAAGCTTCTTAAACACATTATTTGTGGATATCAATCAATTTTTGGATATATTTAATAAAAAGGAATCATTAATTTGTAGCACTGTTCCTTAAATTAAAGTATAATTCTCTGAACCATAGCAGGAGATTACCTCCATTTGTATAGACATCTCTAGACTATGGAGTTTCTGTTTGGTACAAATATCAGCAATTGGATGATCAGAAGCAGAACAGTTTAAGCATTCTTTTGAGTTAATTTTGTAAGAGTTTGCTTATTTAAGTTCTGAGCACATAGAATCATGTGTAGCTTGGTAACATTGCTCATGATCTCTGTTTAACTGTATGAGGTTCCCCAGGCCTTTGACAAAAAGTTGACTATATTTACTTATATTATCTTATTGTTCTTTTCTTTTTCTATTCCTTATTTTTGTTCTTTCCCAAATATTGTATACCTCTTGATCACTGCATGTTTGTTGTAGGTATAGACCCATGCTGTGTCAATATGTGTACTATGTTTTTTGTAATAATCTTTAGCTTATACCTGTTTTCTATTTGTTGAATTTTTCCAAACAATTATCCTTTCATAAGATGTCAGGAATGTATTTTGCATTCTATTTGATTCTTGCTGCAAGTTTATCGTATACAGAATATTCAAAGTAATGCACCAAATCCTCATTGATTATTTGTTTCTTTTCTATTTATGTACTGTCTTTCATTCTTGTTGTTTTCAATCTGGGAAACACTTTTACTGTTTTTCCTAAAAAGTACTATGGGTTGTGGCAGGTGGCTCAGCAGATATTCTACTTGGGGATGACCTGAATTCAGATACCAAAATCCAAATTTTTAGACTCAATACAACCTCAATTCCAGATGTAGGTTATCTGACAACCTCTACTATAGTATGTAATACAAACTCATGGGATACCTTTCTCACACATAATCTGAATATACAAAAACTGAGAATGAACTGTTTTCATAATCCTTGTTACTGAAACAACAATGAGAGTAAAACTAGTCACTTAGAGTGCAGGATTCTAATATTATATTGTCTCTTTTTTAATTTCCTATAAAGTTTTAGTTTTTATTTTACATACTAAATATAGTTTCCCTCCATCTCTATCTTCTTCCCCAACCTCTCTCCTTTATTTTCCCCCTTTCAATAGTCAGAGAGTGTAAGACCCTCATTCAGGGTTAACACATTCTGGTATACAAAACTAAGGAAGGAGCAAGCCACTCAATCCTTTACCAAGACTGAGCAAGATATTCCACCATAGGGTGTGGGCTCCATAAACACAGATCTAGAAACTGTGATGGGTCCTGGTTTCACTGCCAGGGGCCCTAAAACAGATCATGTCACCTAAGTGTCAACTACATTCAGAGGGTCGAGTTTGGTGCTATGAACATCTCCCAGCTGTTAGTCCATACTCTGTAAGTTGCCACTAGTGATAGTAGATAAGGTGTGATTATGTTGGAGTGGAATTTACCCTGTTAGAAGAAGCACATCACTGTAGGGTCAAGCATTGATGTTTCTTATTCTCAAAATGCTACTCAGTGTGTCACACAACACCCTGTTGCCTCTGAGTCATGTTGTAAGGACTCTAATCTCGAGGACTGCAGTAGCCTTCATGCTAACATGACCCTGCCATGACATTGATTAACTGAATCTCTGAAATTTTAAGTGTGACACCTCAATTAAATGTTTTCTTTGAAAAGTGCTTCCCTGGACCATGGTGCCTCTTAACAGCAATGAACACATAACAAAACAGATGTTTTTCCAGGGCCTGGGGTATACCTGTGATAGGCTGTCCCTAAAGTATAATTTATTTCTAATGTGTCCTCAATTGTGTTGCTCTGGTAGCTTGCCTCTCTATTTATGCCAGTTTATTGGTATTTCTTTCTCAGGGCTTCTTAAACAGTCAAGTAATGTTGCATGTGTACCTCCTATTCTGTTTATTTCTAATGTGACTCGGTGAATGCATCAGAATTATATGACAATATTGTCACAGAAGTTTACATTTACAATGTAATCATTTTCCTGCTTTATCACATATGTATGTGTTATTTTAGGACACAGTGACCTATGATGATGTGCATATCCATTTCACTCAGGAAGAGTGGGATTTGCTAAATACTTCTCAGAAATATCTCTGCATAGATGTGATGCTGGACAGCTGCAGGAACCTCACTGATACAGGTAAGATTAAATTTTCCTTCATGTTTTAAAATAAGGGATCAAATGTTTCTTGATTATTGATACTATTCTGTAATTTTGATTGAAAAGGGGAAACTTGGGTGTCTGAGGCATGGTTCTAAGTTTCATTGAAGTTATTACCTTAAATTTTGTACAATTTGCAATAATACATCATATATTTTTTTGTTATTTCAGGCTACATTTGGGATGACCATAATATGGAAGATCATTGTCATACTTCTAGAAGACATAGAAGATAAACTTTCGTGTGTAAATTTATGCAAATATGGCTCTGAAAATATTTTAATGTATCCTGGAAATTTTATTGAAGAGCCACACATAAAAAATTTAAAAATTTACTAAGATCATCAGTGAAAATAAGCACAGCTTAAAGTGTAGTGATGGTTCACATTTTCTCACAAAACCAAGTACCTCAGTGAAAAGTAGCACTTTGTGTTTGCAAGGCATTCATGTGAAAAGAGAAGGAAACAATGCTTTAACAGATACCACCTTTTGAGTTATAGCACCCAGAGATCTATGCTATAGATACGCCAGTCTGTTTAGTTTCATACTATTTAGATGTTTTAAACAGTATACATGTTTCACAGGTAATACATATATGTCCAAGACCTTCTAAGAACAAGGGTATAGTTAATCAGGCATTACTTATATATTTGTAATTTTGCTATGCATATTGAAAGGTTCAGTTTATGAGTGTAAAGGTGTTGTGGTGAAACTTTAATTACTATAAGACATGTCTGTGATAAAAAGAAAGTCAAAGTGGGTGAATGCAATGTGGAAGCCTCGTATTTGTTATCTTACTTTAATAATTATATCATATGTTGGGTCAGGTAGTTGTAGCCCATGCCTTTAATTCTGGCATTTATAGTGAAGAAGGTGGATCCCTTAAGTTTATGACCAGCCTCATCTACAAAGTGAGCTCTCGAATAGCCAGTTCTATGTAGAGACATTCTGTATTAGGAAACCTAGAAAATAAAAGAATATATGTTATACTAAATACAAGCCACATGCATTTAGAATATAAAAAGAAGCAACATACCTCTCTATCTTAGGACAGTGAGAAGAAATGAAAGATAATTAGTAGTCCCCACTTTGAGTATATTTTTTTCAGTATGAAACAAGTTTAAAATTCTTCAGTATTCCAACATCATCTGAAAGATATCAACAAACTCACATTGCAGTAAATCCCTATGACCATTGGAAGATGTGAATGCTTCCATTTGTACTGGTATATTTGGCCAATATAGTTTAATTTATACTATAATTTATACTGTGGAAAATCTGATAAATGCAGTAAATATCGCAAAGCTCTGAGTTGGTCCAGTTCTTTTCAATTAGGTGAGAAATCTCATGTAAATAAATGCCTTAAATGTGGGCTATGAAGTAAAGGCTCTTACTCTGAATCTTAGGTATCTTCAATAAAAACAAAACAAAACCTCATGAAGGAAGCATTATGAAGGTTCAACTCAAGATATGATTCTTGTTTACAATTAGGCCAAATTACAAATGTATTTTATATATGTACTAAGTTTCTTTTGTATCATGCATGTGGTAAACTTTTACATATGCTAATTAATTTTTCAGGAATGAAAGAAGCCTTAAGGGTGCGAATCCTGTGAATATAGGCAATGAATGTGTGAAAACCTCTGTATTTTACAGGCATCTTCAAAGGCATGTAAAAATTAATACTGGAGAGAAACCATATAGAAGTCTTCAGGATGGTGAAGTCTTTGCATGTCACAGTTTCTTCCAACTCCATGAAAGAACACAGACAGTAGAGAAAACCTATGAATATAGTCAATGTGGTAAAGCATTTGCAAGACATACTATGCTTAAAAGACGTATTAGAACACATACTGGAGAGAAAACACAAGACTGTAATCAATGTGGTAAAGTCTTTTCACTATGCAATCATCTCAAAAAACATAATATAATACATACTGAAGAGAAACCCTATGGATGTAATCAATGTGGTAAAGCATTTTCAAGTAATGGTCAGCTTAAAATACATATAAGAACACATACTGAAGAGAAACCCTATGGATGCAATCAATGTGGTAATGCTTTTTCACAACACAACAGTCTGGTATGTCATAAAAGAACACATACTAGAGAGAGACCTTATGAATGTAAACAATGTGGTAAAGCATTTGCAAGTAATGGTCACTTTAAAAGTCATATAAGAACACATAATGAGGAGAAACCCTATGAATGTAATCAATGTGGTAAAGCATTTGCAAGGATTGGTGACCTTAAAAGAAATATAAGAACACATACTGGAGAGAAACCCTATGTATGTAATCAATGTGGTAGAGCATTTTCTCGACACAGCCATCTGGTGTGTCATAAAAGAATGCATACTGGAGAGAGACCCTATGAATGTAATCAAAGTAGTAAAACTTTCAAACACATGATATGCTTACAAGTCATATATGAACACATACTGGAGAAAAACCCTATGTATGTAATCAATGTGGTAAAGCCTTTGCACAATCCAGCACTCTCTTAAGTCATAAAACAATGCATACTTGAAAGACACTGAATGTGTCTCATGTGGTAAATCCTCTCTAGGTATCATAAGTCTGTTTAAGCACAAAAAATACTAGTGCAAAGAAACCCTATACATATAATCATTGTTGTTAAATTGTGCACTTTGCTTATCACAATAATCTTTGTGGACCGAAGAACTCTTATAGAAAGGAATCTTACCTGAAAAGATGTGGTATGATGTTCAGCCAACACACATTGAGTTACATAGGGTACTGGAGAGAAAAATATTTGACAAGTGATAACAATCAGTTCAAACATTACATTGTTTCTGTTTTGATCTCACATGCAAACACATATGCACAGAAGTCCTAGGAATTCACTGATAAGGAAACCCTGTTTCATTGTAACACTTTTTTTAATTTACATATATACCTCATTCAGGTGGATTGTTTTGTCTAAGTCTAATTCTTCATGCTTGTTTTACATGAAGCAATTCATATTGCAGGAAAACTTTGAAGACTTTAAGACCCTTAACACATGGGCTACAAGAATGACTTCTGATAAGAGAAAATATTCACATATGAGAATATGTTTAGGGATTTGCTTTAATTTTAATTATATGATGTCAGTGTGTAGGTTTGTGACTCTTCATGCTTTTTCACAATAAGGTTACACCCTTGAGAATTTGTGTAGTAGGAAGTACAGTATGTTCTCAGTAAACTGATATAGGTCATGGCAATGAACATTTTATAAGTTTGTTCATATGTGTCTCTAACTCTGTATATATTTTAAATCATTTTTATTATCTTCATATCAGGTAATAGGGAAGAAATAATGGAAGAGAAAACCCACAACATGTAAACAATTTTGTGAATATGTTAGACATTGTACTTGACTTTAGTCTTAATAGATTAAATTGATTTAAATAAATATGGTGTGTTAACAAGGTCACTAGACCCAAGACAAATGATAAATGAGTATATTATTGGGGAACAACTTATTCAGATGATAATAACAAACTTAGAAGGGGTTCCAGCTCAGAAGGATGCAATACCTGCACTTATGATTTGGTCTGCAACATGGGAGAAGTGACATGCAGAGAGATGGAAAGGGAATGAGAGATAGAGGGAGGAGGTGAGAGAATTACAGAGATATTGAGAATGAGAAAGGTCCACCCAAGTGTTCTCCATCTTCTGTTCATGTATGCAGAACCAAAGACACTGAATAAGAAGTAACTTCATTATACTTCATGAGATGATCTGAGCAGAAAGCCTGAATTCACCAGAACACCCCCTCTAAATGGCATGTCCACTAAAGACTCTGGTTGGTTCCTGCAGCCTAAGTGACAGGAACAAGATTTGGAACAGGGCAAGCAAATAATCCTACCATTTGTATACACATATAAGCCAGCAGGGCTTCTACCTAAAAAAACCCTGATTCCCTGGGGGTGGGGGCATTGGTCTGAGTCTGGCTACTTCCTGCTGTCAAAGGATAATGTGGGCTGGGGGAGTTAGGTGTTGGTGGACTCTAGAGGAGGTGTAGGTGGAGATGTTTTCCCTTAGCTGCCAGTCTGGAGAAATCAGGCATCTGTTCCTTGAGTAAGTGGAGAAGGAATGTTGAGTGAAGAATCAGCCATAACAGTGACTTGCTGGTAGCACCATTCCATTCCCCAACTTCTCGGTATCTAAAGGAAGCCCTCCTCTGAATTCAATTCTGTTCAGACTCTGCCCTTAAAACGCTGCCATTAGAGGTTCGACCTGGGTGTTGGGCAGATGCAAAAGCATCTACTTTTAGATCCACGATTTGATCCCTTGTTTCCTATTCTCTGGGGCCACAGAAGACTGTTGTGCTCAGATTAAATATGGATTCATTATTTCAATATTAATGAAACATTGCATCTGAAACTCTGGGTTTCCATTTTTCTTTCCACTCACCAGGACTTTTAAGAGAACAGGGAGGCTTTACTCTTGTGCTCCTGCCAACACCCCAGATGCAGTATAGAATTCCTTTTGTTCCCTTGATTCTTTGACCTCACATTTCACCCCAATCAAGTAGTCCAGAACTCCAGATCTGAGAGATGTTTTTCTTTATGTTCTGGTTTTGGATTGATTTTCTCACTTCTTTCAACTAGACACTCAAGCTCTCAACTAGACACTCAATCTCTCTTGCTCTAAAAAGCATACACCTTTGGAGGTGGCTAAATGCCTCCAACTCCTTTCCAGCAGTATTCACTGGAACACACCCCCAGCCACTGCTAACATTGAAGCAAGAGAACAACATTGCTATTAGATATCCACCCTACCCATACCCATGATAACTTAGTAGACATCACTGAATTTAAATATTGAAGGCAAAGCTCTAAAGTGGGGCATTGAATTTCTCTTATTTATCTGTTCCTCTCAAAAGTAAGTTTCTAGTAGAGGGAGCATGTCAGGATTCAACTCTTTGCCTGAGTAACATTCAAAGTGCTTACCTGAATTTATTTTCCTTTTAGTTCTTGTGTTGATCACGTTGCTAATCTGGAACTCCTGCCTATAAGGTAGCCTACTTAACTGTCTTAGTTTCTGTGGTAGCTGAGATTGCTGTATCTCAATTACAGGAACCAACTACCCAATTATAAACTGAACTTGTAGAGAAAGGATGACACTTGTCATATGCATGGCAGGGTAAGGAATTGATTTTTTTCTTCAGTCCTCTGGAGGAAAAAGAAGTTCTCTTAACATGACCTACCTTGCTAGTTCAACAGACTAACTAATTACAGTTAGTTGTTCTGAAGATTATTGTTATTGTTAATTATTATTATTAATTGTTCTTGTCTTTCTTTGCTGCCACTTTGAGTGATGAATCTGAATCCAACAAACTCACCACACTTATAGGAGTGAAGGAAGGGGTAGGTGTTAACCAATTGTGGCAGAAATAGAAAGACAGAGAAAACTGGCAGGAATTGCTTGCTTATAAAGAGGAAGGGAGCAGTTTAGAAACAGATTCTGCAGCTGGGGCCTTTGAAAGTGGAGTCATGCAGGTTTCATTGGCCCACCTCCTTATGGCCTCTGCATGCACAGTCTTTACGGAGTCACTTAATGAATGCATGGCTTAGCCATCCAAACTTTGATAGCCGTGGAGATGTCAGTGTACAGTGATCATCTCTGTAAGACAGATTGATGAAGGAAAGGAAGGTTACCTGTATAAAGCAGAGAAGACTGATTCCAGAACATGGAAGGAACCTGAGCATTAGAGAGGCCTGTGGCATGGAAAGGTTACCTAAGAAGAAGACACAGGCCCTGGAGAGGAATTGTGTGGAGTGACAGTCAGCAGGAAGAGGAGTGTTTGGAGTTTGGGAGTAGGAACAGGGCCAGATTGCCTAGGGGGAGGGAGAATCCAATGAACCAATTATTATTCTAAGGTATCCCATAATTTTCTGTGTGCCATTATTTACCTTGTTAATTAAAAAGCATTCATATTATGAAAATTTATAAAGGACACTAGCTGTAAGTGTGGTGACACATGCCTTTTAATTCCAGCACTTAGGAGGCAGAGGGAATTCTTTCTACTTGAGGATAATTGGATCTACAAAATGATTTCCAGGACAGCCTGGGAATCACAGTGCAAAAAAATTCTGGAAAAGCAAACAAAAGACCATTAGAGCAAAAATGTTTTTATTTATCCCACAAAATGATAAATAAAATACCTCATATGTCCTTATTGTCTCCTACACTTCAAGCCTTGCCTTAAATAAACTCTTTTGCAATTTTTACTAGTGAAAAAAAATGTTTCCAATGTGTCTGTCATGTACAATAATGTTGGTATGGGTTTTTATCTTTCCTAACTGGTTACTCTTTTCTCCACCAAAGAGTGCACAGTGTTATTGAACTTTAATAAGCATCATTCAAGGCTTTCTCAGCCTATTGGTTCTATCCACATTCCTACACTGTGTGTGTGTGTGTGTGTGTGTGTGTGTGTGTGTGTGTGTGTGTGTGTGTGTGTGTGTGTGTGTGTGTGTGTGTGTGTGTGTGTGTGTGTGTGTGTGTAGACCAGAAGACAACTTTTGGTGACTGTTCTCTCCAACATGGAACTCAGACATTTTATTCAGGTCCTCTAGACCTCCATAATAAATCAGCCTGAAAATGGTTTTATTCCCATTACCCTTCCTAATCTGGCATGATTGTATGTTGATCCTTTGTTGAGTTTATTCTTAAATAAATTTTTAATACAAATATTTGCTTTCTATGTGAATTGTGTCTGTATGAATGTATAAAATTCATGTCACTGTCTATAGTAGCCATATAAGAGCACTGGATTACATGGAGCTGGAGTTATAGGCTGTTACAAGCCACTAGACATGGGTACGGGGAAATGAACACAGGTATTTGACAATAGCAGTGAGCCCTCTTTGCCTGTGACCTAGCTCTACTGCTCCTTATTTAAATGTGCAATTAAAAGTTTTTTCCTGTGAATTTTTAATTCCATGTGTTTTTTTGTGGGGGGTTAGAGTAAATTTTTCCATCTTTACAATGCACATGTGTATGTCTATATGTGTGAGTTCATGCCTCTGTGTATGTATATGTGTGCAAGCATGTATGTCTGTATGTGTGAGCATGTGTGAGCATGCGTGTGCACGCATGTACACATGCATGCACAACCACACCGATCCACATGCCTGCAAGCGTGTATGTACACACACGTGTTCACTTGTAAGCACGTATGGATGTATGCATGTACACAGCCCTCATCCTCACACACATGTACATGCGTGCACGCCATTCCCACTTATGCAAGAAGGCAGCATCACCCACACATACGAACACACGCAAACATACATGAACCACCGTCATGACCCACAGAACACACATGAACAAAAGATTTCACCCCACAAGCTGGGTATCCCGGGGGGAACGGGAACTTCCGGTTGCTCCTATCAATCACGGTTCCAAGGGCGGGAGCTTCTGGTTTGCCTGTCATTCATGGGGCTACAGGAGAGAACTTCTTGTTCATCCTGGAAATTCCGGTACAGCCTGTCACTCACTGCACCGGGGCGGGTACTTCCTTCTCCTGCCTTCAGTTTTTGCTCATCCTGGAGTTCCCGCCCCCACAGGTGTGACTGGCAGGTCCGGCAGGAAGTATCGCCCTCTCCTCCTGAGTGGAACTCCCGCTAGGTGATTGACGCTCGGTTGCACCATGATTCAAAGCGTGAGCAGAAGTCCCGCCCCCTATAAAATGATGGACAGGTCCACGATGACTACACACGTTTACCAGGACGACCCACTACATACTCATTAATTGACACAGGAGGCAGGAAGTCCCGCCCCATGGCCAGTGATTGACAGTCGCCCGGACTAAAGACTTAACCATTTTCACAGAAGTCCTGCTCTGAAGCTTTGACTGACATTTCTTCTGCTGGAAACGAAAATTCACAGGAAGTCCCGCCCCAGGGCCCTGACTGACGGTTGTGACAGGAAGTGCCACCCCCGTAGCCGTGACTGACACCTCAGGCAAGAAGTTTTGCCCCCAGATCCCTGACTGATGCCTGATGCCAAAAGTCCCACCCCTGGGCCCTGATTAACAGCCCTGAACTCTTCATGGACCTCAGATGCTGGCATGAGTCCTTGGGGCCAGAGTTGAAAAGGAATGGGCAGGGATGGACGAGGTGGTCATGGCCAGGAGGGGCCCGGTTGGGCGGACCATCTGGGGTTGCAAGGGGCGGGCCCAGGTCGGGGCTGGGGCTAGGGGCGGTGTGGGTGAGAATCGCCATCTGGCATGGTCGTGGTTTCTCCATGCACATGTGAACAAGTATGAACACATATGTAGTTCCTGTTTTGCAGATCTCTGAGAGTCTATGTCTGGAGTAGAATCCAGGGCTAAAGGAGGTGCAGGGCTTGCTGTGTCTTTAAGCACACTCTAACCCTTGACTAAGCGGTCCTGTCACTCAAGCCTCACTAGCCAATCATGAACACTGAGCCAACCTGCCAGTCTCAGGTCTGGAAGGAGACTTCCTGGAGCCATGCTGCAGGCTTGGTTTCATATCAGAACAGGCACCAGAGGATGATTGCTGCTCTGTGAGTGCTGCTGTGGGGAATTCTGAGGGGAGCATGGATGAGCACAGAAGCTGCAGCATGGTGAGTGAGGGGATGGGGATGGTGGGATGGGGGAGTTATGAAAGTTTGGCAGGCCCTCCAGAAGGAGGCTGGGCTGGAATGTGCTGCCATGTTCAGTGTTTTGTTTGGCCCATTGTGGTTCTAGCAGCTCCCCTGACCAGGGTAAGGGCTATTAATACTTCACCTAGTGGGCTGCTTCTGAGGAAAGGATTTTGATCATGGAGAATTGTGTAGAAATTTTTCTGGTAAGCTCCATTATGATTTTGGTGCCCAGGAATAGCAATTTGCAAAATAAGAACAGCTTAAATTTGTCCAGTGCCTTGTAGAAGTTCTGCCCTTCACATATAACATTTAGGGGGCAGATCTATGTGGAGTTATTGTCTTTTTTGCCACTAAAATAGTTTTTCTTATATTTTTGAAGCAAACTAAATAAGATCTTACTATAGATCCTTCTCCCTCTCCTTTCATTCACCCCGGCGCCCTCCCCTTTCTGACCCCCATACATTCCTCAGGGAAGCTGAGCTCTTCCAGGTGGGATCATCAAAATCTGTCCAGTACTTTTGAGTTTTGTCCCTAGACTAAGGGCGTATCTACATTTCGAGTTAATTTTGTGCGTGCTCTAAATTACATTCTTTAATTTATTTTTCTTAAAATATATATATATATACGTGTATGTATATGTATGTATATATATACATACACATATATGTATGTATATATATATATGTACATATATGTATCTGTATTTATGTATGTATGTAATTTTTGGAAACAGATTTTCTCTGTGTAGGTTTGCAGCCTTAGAATTTTCTCTGTAGTGCAGGCTAGACCCAATCTCATCGATATCTGCCTGTATCTGCCTCCCAAGTGCTAGGTTAAAGGCAAGAGTCAATCAAGACATGTATAAATGATGTTCTTTTGTTGGACCACACTCCATCACTGAGCTGTTTTGGGGAATAATGTAATCGTTGATATAATGATTTAACAATTCTTGATGGAAAGTTATTAAAAATAAAATAGAGGTAATCCTTTGAAACAAGTAAGATGTTTGGGAGAGAAGGCAATTGTTTGTGGTCAGGGCCTTTGTGGAGGTGTTGCTTAAGATCCCAAGAACACAACTCTTTCCACCACATGGAGCTGTGATTATTAGGCCCATGACCACTGAGGGCTTAGTCAGTAATGTTATTGGGATTTCCTGTGTTCCTCCTGTATTGCACTATTTGTGTAGCCTTCTCCTGAGTTTGGCCCATTGGTATCAGGGCCAAATGGTAACTCCTGTTGCATTCCTACAATTCCACTACTTCCTTCCATTTCCCCTTGGAAGTAGTATAAAAGACACTATTCCTCATAATAAACTTACTTAGAATAAGACACAGCTTCAAGAAAACCTCCCTGACCAAGCTTTCATCTTATAATTGTTCTTCCTCCCCTACTTTTGTCATCTTCTGGCACTCCTTCCTCAGGACCTGTCAGTAAAGTGACCTTCTGTTTTATGTTACTCCTGTACTATGAAATAATTTTGGTGCTATCTTTTCTGTTGAAGGCTTATCTTGCCTTACTGGCCCAACTTGTAATATCCTGTCACTATTTAAATTTATCAAATATTCTGCTGGTGTCAGACATTGAAAGAACATAAAGATGGCAACATATGTGGAATGCAAGATCTGTTTTAGGAGCCAGGTTGTGGTGGTCCTCACCTTTTATCACAGCACTCAGGAGGCACAGGCAAGTGCATCGATGTGAGTTCAAGCTCAGCATTGTCTACAGAGATATACCTAGGACAACTAAGGTTATTTATTACGCAGAGAAACTCTGCTTAAAAAAAACAATAACAACAAAAATAACCATCTGTTGTAGGTTCTCTCCTCTATAAGCATTAACAGGAAATCAATGCAATTTGTCATTACAAAGATATTTTTTATTTATTTGTTTACTCTCTGGGCAGTGTTTTTCTGATCCTCTTGATTACCCCTTCTTAAATTGACTGTATGACCTCAGTATGTTTTTGTGGAGCACGTATCTTAAACATTTTTATTTGTGGATAAAAATAATTTTTTTGGATATTTTTAATAATCAACTCATTAATTTGTAACACTGTTTATTAAATTAAAATATAATTCTCTTTACCATATCAGAAGATTACCTACATTTGTATAGAGAGTTCTAGACTATGGAGTATCTCTGTTTGGAACAAATATCAGTAGTTGGATGGTCAGAAGCATAACAGATAAGTTGTCCTTTTGAGTTAATTGTGTTAGAGTCTGTTTATTTAAGTTCTGAACACATAAAATCACGGTTAGCTATGTAACATTGTTCAAGAACTTTTTTACCTGGATGAAAAACTAGGAGGTGCTACTGTCACTCAGGCCATATTAGGCAATCAGGGCTCTAGATGACCTGACAGACACAAGTGGTGCAGGGCCATTCCTGCCCCTGGTTTAAGGCTTGGCTTCTAAGAGAATCTAGTGCCAGGGGTTAGGTGTGTTGTGCTTTGAGCAAGCTCAAGCTGGAAAAGGACATCATAGTGTGTGAGGGGTTGCCATTTCCAGATGGGGAGTTGCATATGATGAGGTGCTAGATCCACTGTGATTGGTATTCTTTGGATCTGCATACAAAGCTGCAGCCATATTACTAAATCCCTGAGTTTCCTGGAAGGCCTTGAAATGCCATTGGCCCAGAGCCAGGCCTCTGAATGACTTCGATCTATTGGCAGCCTCTGTCTTCTGCATTGGGGGTATGGAGCTGTTTGTAGAAACTTCTTTGTTGTCGACATTAGCATGCATTTGTCTCACCCAAAGAAAGCAGCTCAGCAAATCTAAAGAATCCTCATTTCTTCAGTAACATCAAGATGGCCAGCACTTTTCATTAAGATTCAATTATTGCTAATTTTGTGGGGGTTGTAAAAGGCATCTCATGTGTTGGGTAGCATTCTACTACTAAGCTATAATGTAGAAGATGCAATTGGTAACAGGAAGAATTTACAAATGTTTAGGAGATAATAAGTCTGTAAAAGGAGAATTTACCGGAGGGAGGACTGCCTCTAAATCACCCAAAGATAAGGTTTTGCTAATCAGTGCTGTTAGAATTATGATGGATGCTAGGACAGGCATTAACTTATCAGGATTATCCAGGCATTTGGGTCCAAATCTTTACAAATGAGCCATCGATTATTTACAATCAGCCTCTATGCCCAACCCCATTCCAAAGACCAGACCTGTAAGAAGTTGCTCAAGGAAGAATTACTCCTGTTGACTTCCTAGAAGCCCCCTACTTGGTCACAGGGAATATGAAGGCTTTGTGGGCCATATATTTACAGGTATCTTCTTGAGAAAATCTTAGTTCAGCCAGATGGGTGATAGGACACCAGATGTGAACTATTTGAAAAATGGAACACTATTGTGTTGTGGACTGGCCTGATCAGTCAATGCTCTCACATAGGCCATCAGACAAGGAGTAGAAACATTTTAGGAGAAATCTTGTAACAACCTGGGACCTAGGCTTAGGTGCTTCCCCTAAAGGCATGTTGTAATGACAAAACAAAACAAAAAAACAGAGAGACTTGTCTAATACAAGAAATTTCCCTGAGGGAGCTGGTAATGATTGGGAACAAAGTTATTGTGGAGGAATTGCTTCAGATCTGCAGGATAAAATTCATTCCACTACATGGAGCTATGACTATTGGTTCCAGGGCAAGGAACCCTGGAACTATTGGTTCTTAAGGCTTAGTCTGCAATGATCCTGAATTACCCTGTGTTCCCCTAGTGCAGCATTGTTGATTAGCCTCCTACCTGAGTTTATCCCATTGAATGACTGTTACTCCTGACTTCATAGAAGTCTCCTCTTCCTTTAATTTCCACTGGAAGTAGTATACAATATCGTATGCTCCTTAAGAAGTTTATTTGGCGTGGCACATAACTTGTGCAAGATCTCCCCATCCCAGTTAATTTGTTTGTTTTCTTTTTCTACTTTCTACATTTCCTACCTTTCTGATCCCCAACAATTTCACCTCAAGATTTGTTCAGCAAAGAAGTTCCTGCTCTTTCAGGTCTCTGGTGTACTTAAGAAACAATTCTGGAGTTGGGCAGTGGTGGTTCATGCATTTTATCCCAGCACTAGGGAGGCAGAGAATTGTGGATCTCTATGCGTTCCAAGCCTGGTCTACAAGAGCTAGTTCAAGGACAGGCTCAAAAGTAGAAGAGAAACTAGGTTTCAAACATCCTACCCCTAAAAAAATAACATAAAGAAAAAAACAATGGGGGAACATTATTGCTGTGGATGTTTGCCATCTGTTAAATTAAATGGACATTCTGCCTCCTGTCTCTGTTTAAATTGTTCAAAGTGCAAATAGGAGCATGAACCTAAAAGACACTTAGGAATGACAGTATCTAGGAAATGTAAAATGTGTCTTGGTTGGGTCACCTTTGAATATTTTACAGAGATGGATGTATGTTTACATTATATGTATTTTTATTTACTAATCTCATTGCAGGAAATGATATCTCCTTGGAAAGGCATGTTAATGCTAGAACAGTAGCATTTCTATCCTGTTAGAAAAATGTTTTTGAGACCAGCTCTCTCATGTTGAATCAGGTAGCTTTGATTGCAATCAGTTCCTTGCAGGTCAGTGACCTTGCTGTCATCTATAGGACAATTTAAAATTATTCAATGATTGCACCTCCTCAGTAATTTATAATTGTCCATTTGCATCATGTATTTGACTGTGAATTGTTTGCATGGGTAAAATATCCCTATGTTCAGCATTCCGTCTTCCTTCAGACAAGCATGGATGGCACAGTTGAGATGCAGAAAGATTCAAGGTGAGCAATCACCTGCTAGAATCACCATTATGAAAATTGACCACCCTGTGTTAGGGAGAGTAATTTTGTAGTTTTTCAGCATGTTTTAATTCATGGCATGAGCATGGAAACAGACCCGAGTGTGTGGATGTAGTTTTGTTAGGTTTTCTTGAGTCAAAAAGTATTGAACTCACAATGAGGTAACTCTCCAGTGCAAATATTTAAATTCTGCCTGACATAGCTATGTCAGCTCAGAATTTAGAGGAGCAGGTCACTGACTGTATGTGACAGATCTGTGGTCAGCAAACAACATCTGCAAATGGGAAGCATCTGTTTATCTCTCATTGATGGTGGTGATATTTTGTTTGTGATCTAACAAATAAGGATTGCCTGAAGATGAATTTGCAGAGCTGATTAAATAGTTAGCTATACTCCTTTTTAAATGCTAAGCCAATAGCTAGACACACCCAGTAGAGAGCCACACAATTAAATAACTAGTTAACAACACACCAAAATGACTAGGTAGCCACACAGTCACTAGTTAAGCACACACAGTAAGTCACTAGTCAGCCACACACAGTAATTCACTAGTTAGCCATAGAGGCAGGAGATCATCTACTCCAGGTCATCAGTGACCAGGCAGTATGTTTCACAGCTTCCAACATAGCACCTAGAAGTCAGAGGCAGATGGATCTTTGTCACTTGAAGGAACCATTGGCTATGAGAGAGAGAGACAGACAAGAGAGAGAGAGAGAGAGAGAGAGAGAGAGAGAGAGAGAGAGAGAGAGAGAGAAACTGAAATCTAAATAGCTCACACAAAGGTGATCCCAGCACTTGGGGTCAAACACCTTTAACCTCAGCACTATACAAATGGAGACAGCAGTGACCTGGCTAGACACAGAGAGGAATATAAGGTGAGGGGGCATGTAGTGAGAGGTGTCAATCTGAGCATTTTGTCTGGGGGTTCATAGAGACAACATTCAGTATGAAGAGGCAGTGTGAGGACTGGATCTCCCCTTTGGTCTGTGCATGTAGAGATAATAACTGTAGTGGCTGGCCATTAGGCTTCTGTGATCCTTCAGGTTTCACCCTGTTAACTGACTCTGAGTATTTTTTAAAAAGATATATTATAACTTGTGCTGCAAATAATGTTTTCTCTAAGGCAGTGGCCTTTTTTATGTCAACATAGCTAAGCTTTTAAAAGTATTAAAAATACATTGTTTTTCTTTGTCAAAAATCACTGAGGCGAGGTCTTTTGAGCCTATGAGACCATGACCCATTGCCTGGTAGGATATATAAGCAGCTGTCCCTTCCTGCCCGTGGCCCCTCACCTTCAGCTCTCCCTTCAACCAAGAGGCGCTCCAATAAAGTGTGATCTGAGAAGAATCCTCGTGTGGTTGCCGTCTTTCCCGCGGGTCGGGCTTGGTGCGCCACACCTCACCTCAGTGTTGGAGCCACGGGATTGGCTAGGGAACGAGCAGGCGTGCTGGAGTGTAGCTGCCAAGCTGGCGTATGCCCGAATAAGGTACAAGGAAGAGGAAGTTCGCCATCTTGTAATGGCGTCCTGCGGGCGGCCGCCTACAGTTCCCCCTTTTTATTATAATATGACCAGAGCAATATTGGTGGTCTTACTCCCGTTCAGGCCCCCACCTCATGATGTGTGGACCAATCGAAGGATGCCTGCTATTGATAACACACCTTCTCCCATGCAATGGAACCTTTATTTTGTTCCTGGGAGGTGCAAAGGCTGTGCTATTGAGATCTTGCACATGCCTTCCCTAGTGCAATGGGGCAACGTAATTTCCCCAGGGGGTGCAAAGGCCATGTGGAGGGGTCCTAATTGCTCTTCGAGACTGACAATCTCTGTCCACACCATCCCTGGTGCAATGAGCCTTATTAAGGCTCTAGGGGTGCAATGGCTGTGGACTAGAGGATCTATTCTTTAAGGGCAGTGAGCCAAGCCTGTGGAGACACTCCAGCATCCATGGCCATAAGGGCCCGTGTAACTAATTTTCGATCCCTGGTATGCTGGGCTTTGAGTCTACAAATGAGCCAGAGACATAAACAACACCCGGCCAGGCAAAAAATGGCAAACATTATTCCCACCCATTCCTTGAAGTAGGAGAGGGCCGAGGAAAGCCAGGACGCAAATTCTCCTGCAAAAAAGACAGGTCCACACGGGTGGCATTGATCATCACGATCTTAGTTGTTGGACCAATGTGTCAAATTCTTCTGACCAGGTTCCTGCTAAATACTGGGATAAATCTCGAGATAATTCAGCAGCACAGGAAGCATTACGAAAGGGCACACTAGTAATACATAACCCGGGGTATTTCCATTCACAACCTAATTGAGCTAACTGCCAAAGGGTGTTGCCGTTTGAACAGATTGGGCCATGGCAATGCCAGCAGAAGGGAATTAGCTAATATCTCCCAACAGCTGTTGAAAATCATTGAGAGTTCTCAAAACAAAAACCAGGGAATGCGGAGGCCAGGTGCCTCCTTGTATCCCTTTTTATAAAATGGCAGCTTCCTCCCGTTTGAGCATAGGAAGGAGGTGCAGAGGGAGGCCATGATTCCCGGGGTGCAATGGGGACATCGGCTTTTCCCATGGAAACATTATAGGCAGGAGGCCGTCATCATCCGTACCTTTCTCCTTGATATTCAGCTGCAGCTTGTTCTAATTCCTCCTACTCTTGGGAACTTAGTTCTGAAAGCTCCTCACCTGAGGATCCATCATTCGAGGATTAATCACCTGATAATCATAATCTGAAAATTCCTCAAGGACTGGATAAAAGGAATCCCCTTTATCTTCTTTATCCTTTTTTTTTCTTCCTTTTTTTGTTTTTCCTTTCTATGTATTTCCTTAACTGTGGGAGTCCCCCTCTTTTGGGTATGGCACCTCCCATCTTTTGAGGCTTTTTATTCCTCAAAGGCACCAATCTTTTAGTAGACGACTCGTTAGAGTCCCTGGGTTTTTCTTTTGGCCAAGTTACAGATGTAGGTTTATCAGACGTCTTTTCCTTTTCCTTTTCTATATTCCATTCCCTCTCTTCCTCCTCTAAGTGTCGGCCTCCGAAACACTATCTTGATGCTCATATAAAACTTTATGGCCTTGATCTATCAAGGCTTCAGCCTTCTCATCCTTTAGGCATACTACTATGACTAGCAGAACAAACAAGAAAGCGTATAGAGCAATGCCAGACAAACCCGGACCAGAAGCAAACATTTCAAAGAGGAAGGGAACTTACCGGTACTGCCGCTCCGTGTGTTGAGTTCTGAATCCTCTTTGACCCCTCACCCAGTCCCGGGTTTCGGCACCAGATGGGGCGCGCCAAGCCCGACCCGCAGGAAAGACGGCAACCACACGAGGATTCTTCTCAGATCACCCTTTATTGGAGCACTTCTTGGTTGAAGGGAGAGCTGAAGGTGAGGGGCCCCGGGCAAGAAGGGACAGCTGCTTATATATCCTACTAGGCAACGGGTCACGGTCTCATAGGCTCAAAAGACCTCGCCTCAGTGTTGCAGCCACGGTATTGGCTAGGGAACAAGCAGGCGCGCTGGAGTGCAGCCGCCAAGCTGGCGTATGCCCGAATAAGGTACAAGAAAGAGGAAGTTCACCATCTTGTAATGGCGTCCTGCGGGCGGCCGCCTACAGGTCATGATTAAAGGTACCCCACTATCCAATTGTAAACAAAACTTGTAGAGAAAGGATGTCACATGTCATATACATGTCAGAGTTAGGGATTAATTTTTTCTTCAACATTTTATAGGATTTCCCTATATATGAATGTGTATACATCTTACATATGCTTTTGTTGCTGTTACAAGGTGCCCTTTCTCATTTTTTAAGTCAGAAATACTTCCCAAATTGAAATGCTTTTTGAAATTGTATTTCTTTCCTAATTTATTTTTATTGTTTTACATATCAATCCCAGTTCCCTCTCTGGCCCTCCCTCCCTCCAGCTCTTTCACCCTCTCATGCCCCCCGGCCACCTTCCCATCCCATTCTTACCCTCACACCACCACCCCACCAACCCACCTCCACCCCGATTCCATATGTAGGGTGATGCCTTCCTCCAGGGATCATGTAAATCTGTAAAGTCTATCTGAGTAGGGACTAGGGCCGCCCTCCTGCCTCAAAGCTAAGGGAACTAGCTCCCAAAATCTTTTGTACACCCTGTTACAGGCCCCTTGGATGGCCCACGCCTTCTAACTGAGACCATGTTCAGGTGGTCTCAGTGCTCTAATGCTGCATTCCCCACTGTCTGGGGGCCCATTAGCTCCTCCTTGTTCAGGTCAGTTGTCTCTATGTTGTATGCTTCTGGACATTTCTTTAGGTTCAGTTTTCTCTTCAATCCTATAATGGCTCCCTCTTTTATGCTCTCTCTCTGTCTCTCTTCCTCTTCCTCTCTCTCTTTTCTGTCTTCTATTCCTCCTTTGAGTCAATAT
>JANBXA010000380.1:0-17565 GCA_030556225.1 Cricetiscus sungorus | reverse complement strand
CCTAGAATTCAAAGAAAATGAAGACACAACATTCATTAACTTACCTTGAAAGCAGTGCTAGAACAAAAGTTCAATACAATAAGTGCTCATGTAAATAATGGATAGTAGTCACATAAAATAATTAGCAGCACAACTAAATGTAGTGTTTGTGTCTGGGAACACATGTATGTATGAGTACATTTGTTTTTCTCTGTGAGTCTTTGTGCATTACAACAATTATTCACATACCTACTTACTCCCCATATTCACAACTATACCATGTGGTCAAGTTGTTCCAAGATAAGATAGAGAGAAGCTTTTATTTATTTCAGTAATTAAAAATGGATGAATTCAGAGCCACAAGGATGGTATTGTCTCTATTCCGGAAATATGAAAAATTGCAACATAGGAATTATGATTAAATACTCATCAATTTAAATGATTGGTATAATGTTGCTTTTACTTTCATGTGTAGAATTATTTGTTAGGACAATTGAAAATAAGTATGACTTTAAAAGCTTTGCATATTTGAGAGAAAATCAATACAAACCCATGAATGGGGTTGGGGAATTAAGTATGTGGAAATGTTACCAGAATGTGACAGAATGTTAGATAATAATGGTTGCCTGGCAACGATCATGTAATACCCTATTATTATATCACGGGCACAAGAAGCTGAGAGCACCTGTGAAGTTGTCTTACCATTAGATATTTTAGTCTCCCAAGTTTAGTGTCACATACAAACTATAATAACAGTATATATGGCCACAACTGTGGACGTTGTCCTACAACTTTTAATATTACCCAATTCAGATACCTAATAAAAGGGAATATAATCTGTGGAAAATCAGTTCAAAGACTTTTGGTGATGAATGTCATCTTCACTATGAAGCATATCTGTGGACTAAGAAAATAAACAAGTCTCACAGTTATCCAAGAAAAGGTGAGTTTTCAATGCTTGGCTTCCTTCGGTAAGGTTTACCTTCATTTGTTAGACCAGAATGAAGAATAAATGGACAGGAGTTCATCTCTAATGAGGCCATTGTCCAACATTAATTTTCTGATGTCCTATGAAACTCTTGATACACAATGTCATTTCAACCATTTCTTATTAAATCTATAATTAAATATTTGGCCTGATCTTGTGAAAGTCTAGAAAGAGATACATCATGCCAGACTACCTCATCCTCTGATTATAAAATTTTAAAACAGGTCATTATATAATTTATGACAAATGAAGTTTTATTCAGCATTTTGGGTTTCAAATATGCAGGATCATCTAATTATTTAATTATGTGTTTAATTTATTTAAATAGACTATGACATTATCGATCAAGTGTCAGATTAGTGTCACCTTGGTGCAATGCATGCTGTGACATCATCTCATTATCTGATTATTTAGTTATTTAAATGGTGATAACTATTAAGTCATCCATGTTCCTTAAGTTTGGCACCTTTTTGTGGTAGTTAAAATGTAAGACCTTCTATATATTTATTTATGTGTTTATTTATTTTATTACATAAAGAAACCATTATCTATTCAAGAATACTTCAGTATGTCTTCAACTTGGGGAGAAAAGTATGTGACTTGATTGCATTATTTAATTTAAGTATTGATATTAATGATGTCCACCTTCATGATTAGAGTCTGGCCAGTACTCCCTTGTAGTCAATTATGGGATCCAGGGAGTCAATCATGTGATATCACCTAATTAATTGTCTAAGAATTTAGTTGTTAAATAGGCCATTACTTAATCAATTTCACTTCAGTTCGGTGTCAACTTGTGGGTGTTAACTAGGCAGGGCCATACAAATATTCACTTATTTAATATTTGAATGCAATGACATCCTAGACTTGGGGTAGAGACGGGAGGTTAGGGTTTGACTATTGCAGACTTTACAACAGATGCCAGGGAATATGAAGCAGTGCTCATAGCTCCATAGTCACTGGGAGATAGAGTACAGAAGATGAAAACTACGAGTAAAAGTATGATAATTGTCCGAGCTGAGTGTGGCAGTCACAGTGGATGCTAGCTGCCTCTCAGACACCTTCAAAATTTCAGGATTGTTCTCTGGATCAGAAACATTTTATAAGGTTTACCAGTCACTGAAATATACCTGTATTGTAGATCTAGGAAAAAAAACATATCTAAGAGAAAAGTAAAGAAAGCCCAACAGAATACGTTTAAAATGAGTGGAAAGGATGTCTGTCAAAGCGTTATAGATGGAAGAAAATGACAATTTGATCCTGAGAACCTGAATGTAGGCCAGAGATACTGGGCACTGTGTGCTTTCCCAAATTTTGATGTGCGTGCTTCTGGGGATGTTAAGGAACAAATAGGGGGCAGGTGGTACTGTTCACAAGCTGCAGGGAGTGGGATGGCCAATCACACATATCAGGCCAGATGTAGACCAGGATGCAGTATCCTTGTAGACTTCTCTCCTGATCCTCGCTGACATGGGCACTCTTGTCTGAGGAGATTGACTTACCTGGGCCTGGCAAGGTAAGCCCATGGGGCCCGGACTGTGGCACCAAGACCCTGTTTCCTCCAAGTACTCTCCTGTGCCAAGGAGAATGTAGGAAACCTGCTTAGGTCCTGTGGGTCCAGCACTGAGAGCTCTTCCCTAGGCAGCCTGCAGCATAACAAAGAAATGCCGGAATATGGTGGCATGTTCTGCAAATTCATGCTGTTTCATGGCAGTAGGGAATCCAGCATGGCAACTTACTCAGGACATTGTTGTACACTCCCTCAGCCCTTTCCAAAAAAACAACATACAAACAAAAACAGACAAACTTAGAAAATACTTTTGTATCATACTCCAAAATAGCCAACAAACAACCAAGGCAGTCTCAAAATAGATCACTTGTACTGAAGCAAGAGCTGAATTCTAAGGGGTGTGGAGGAGAGATTGGTGGTCACTGACTCAGGGGGACATTTTCTCCACTAACCTGAAACAATTTGTTTTTGAACCCTGCCATCCCATAGAAGACCACAAGAGAGAATACAGGTAGGCTTACTGGCTAGCATACCCACCGCCCTTAGTGAAGCCTACAGAAACATCATTCTAGACTGTAGCATAAGGGAAGTGCTTAACAACCAATCACAGGGATGTGGGTATTGGGGCTATATCTTCCATTGTCTTTTACAGGGACTTCTTACAAATTCCCAGGTGTCCCAAATTAAATATATATCCTCTCTTGTCCTGAACAGGTGTACAAGTATTCTCATAAAATTCCAGGTGTTCCAACAGGATGGCCTCTAGGGGTCTTAATCTCCAAGTCACCAGAAACCTATAAAAAAAAGCAAGTGCCCATAGACAGAATGGAAAACACATCAGCCTGTGGGTAAAAACACCATCCCAAACCAAAACACGTGAGCCTGCACACACAATTCCCTCTTGCCTTGTATCTCTCCACCTTCATATCTACCTCATTTAATATCTGTATCTCCCTCCCTGGCTCCAATATACAGTCCCACCCATGGTATCCAGGACAGCTAGACCCATATGATATACAATATTTTGCAGGGAAATTGTTTTCAATGCAAAAAAGAGAGCCAGTCTCATATAAACACATAGAGACTACAGAAGTCCTCCTTCACAATGACTTTCTTAGTAATGTCTTCCTATTCTACCCCTCTACACAGCTTCCTGAGACATAAATTGTAAGATTACAAAGGTCCCTCTGTGAGTATATTGGGTGAATATATGTGGGGAGCTATGATCTCCTAGACATGAAAGGGATGGCACAGATATACAGATAGCCTTTCTCTCTCTCTCTCTCTCTCTCTCTCTCTCTCTCTCTCTCTCTCTCTCTCTCTCTCTCAGGCATATTCACCAAATGGGAGGTCAAGTCGAGAAAATGCCAGAGTCTCACCTAGAGGAAACATCACAATATGAACAAGACAAGTGCGGAGTGTAGCATTTTGCAGCAATCCATGCACATTACGGCCTTCACTGCCCTCTACTATGAGAAGGACAAGCAGCAGCACCAGAGGCACAGGCAGCATCATAGTGGTTGCCAAGACAGCATTGCTGGGAATGACATCACAGAGGTGCTACCCTGTCTTGGCTGTGCAGGTGAAGGCACCTCCATTACTGCTCCCTCAGCCCCTGATGCTGGGGTCCCGGCCACCACAGCAACCTCATGACTGCAGTGACTTGGTAGAGTGTCATGACATGTGCCAGACAGTATTCATTAGACAAGATCTTCTGGTCATATGATTTTTAAATGGTTGAATTTTTATAGTCAGTGATTGCTGTGTCCTTCATGTCTTGGTTCTGGTGCATCCTCTTGGGAATTGATAATGCGAAATCATCCAGTTTTTTAAATTATTTAATCATTTAATCATTAAAATCTTTTATTATGTAATCAGTAATCACTGGATCTCATAGTGTCCCTCAAGCTCTGGGTGCTGCTCCTGGCTCCATTCATCTGACAAGTCCATCAGCCAAAACCCTTACTGATGACCCCATCATCATATAAGAAATATAAGAAATCAAATAAGTATTTGTGTGGCATACTTAAATCCCACATAGTGTAGTCAGACTGAAATCCCCCTGGAATAATGATTTATTTAAACAATCAAATAAATATTTAGATAACTTTGCACATAAAATTCAACAAGGTGGCACTAAACTCAAAGTATCATGGCTGATGTAATGTTCTATTTAAATGACAAAGTAACCAAGCAAAAATATGATGTTACATCTGCAGCTCCCACAATCTGACTCCAAACCACACTAAAGGTCCATAATGTCATTATTTTGAACAAGTTAGTTACACAATTACATGATCTGCCGTACTTGATCAAACAAGATAGAACTAAACTCCAGGGATCTTTGATTATTTAATGACCAATTTTGAGGGTAAATCAGTATAAATTCAGATGATGTGATGATCTGGCACATTTGAGTCCCATAAGAGAATCAAACTCCAGTGATCCCTGAATAAATAATAACAGATTTTAGTAAATAAATAAATAAAAATTGAATTATTTGATGGTATTTTATACTTGACTTCTACAAGACTTAGCAAAACTCAAGAGATGATTATTTAATCACAGATTTGAACAAAAAAATGAATGAGTGATTAGATAATATCTCATGATTCATCCATGGGGAGATAAGAAAATGATACTATCATTGAATTAAATAATTAAATAATGAAATAACTTGCCACGATTATCTTCAAAAAAGTGGAAAAATCCACTTATCATCTATTATCAAATGTCCTATTTTAATAATTAAATAATTACATAATTAGAGGATAATATAGTCTGTCATACTGAACAACCACATGTTGTCTCTTAATTGACTCCCACAAATTTTGGCCAAACACCATGGACTAGCAATTATATAATTACAGATTTCAGTAGTAAAATCTATAAATGATTACATGTCATTGTGGATCCAGGGTTTAAGAGGATATCAGATAGTTGATGTTGAACGGCTTCCTCATTAGTGATGAACTGCTATCCAACTATTCCTCAGTCTAGTGTAACAAATTGATTAACACCTTCCTGAAGGAATGCTAACAATGAAAACTCACCATTTGTTGAATAATTGTGAATCTTTTTACCTTCTTGATCCATAGTTTTACTTCTAAGGGAAGATGATATTTGTCAACGGTCTTTGAACTGATTCTCCACAGACTTTCTTCCCTGATATTAGGTCATCTGAAATTTGGTAATATTAATAGCTTTATGCCAACTTCCAGGGGTTTGGCTATGACTTGGTTAGGAGAATCGATTTACACAAATGTCATCATTAAATGTTTTATGAGATACTTTTCTTGAAACACTAAAATAGCCAGTGATAACACTACATCTAAGATGCACTCTGCTTCTTGGCCCATGATAACAAAATATAGAATTCCAGCATGGTTGCAGGCAACATTTATGATCCAACATTCTTTCACATTCTTGTCCAGCTCCCACATGCTAAAATAAGCCCACCCCTAATGGAATAAACATATAGCCTCACTGATTTTCTCCTAAATGCAAGACGCTTTTTTGGGTTATACTTATTTTAAAGTCTATTAAACAACTACATGCTCATAGTGATATACACATGACAATGAAGGCATCATTATGCCATTCAACTACATTGATGAATATTTAAACATATTTCTTATGCTCCAATCTTCTTATTTCCAGAATGGAGACAATAGCATTAATGGCCTCTATCTTATTTATTTTCTATTTTTTTCTCTTTTTTTATTTTACAAGTCTATCACATTTTCCTCTCCCTTCATCCCTCCGTCCATCCCTCCCTTCCTTTTACCATCTCTGCCACCTTACCTGCACCCAGACCACCCTCCCCTCCTTTTCCCCCACCCCCTTTCCACATCTAGGTCTATTCTATCTAGGTGTGGTCATGTTCATTTCTCTTACTTTTCTGTTCATTCTCTTACTTTTAGAACAGCTTGACCCCCTGCTACAGGTGCAAATACGGGGAGAAACTAGGTGAGTGAATAATTGTAGCAATGCAGAAACCCACAAAGATAAATAAATACACACACAAACACATTGGATACAAAAATGTCAATCGGGCTAAGAAATAGTGATGCACTCATGCATCCATGCAAGAAAAACAAATAGCTTACACGGGACACCTGGAGAATTACTGTAAAAAATATTATTATTTCCCAAAGATGCCTTTGCCCTCAGACAGAAGGAGGATATCTAGAAAATAAAATATTCATATACCCAATTAATGGGAGATGATATTCTGTAAATACGGTTCTCATACAGGCTGGAGGAAAATATACATGCTACACCCAATAGGTGGGAAGGGTACTTTTTGGTTACCTGACTCTTTGGTTCTATATATGTTTGTCATTCTATAGGGGGAATATAACTCAAAAAGGAATATTAACCTCAATTATTTTACATTGATATGGGCTTTGGGATATTGATACAAATGTAAAGTTGTTTTTGTTGTACTGAATATCTGTTTCTACTCTTGTTTAAGGTATTGCACTTATGCAGCTTATTTAAAATAATGTATAATTAAGAAAAACAGGTTATCCCTTCTAGCTGAGACCCATATTCAGGGATTCTGAGTCAGTTTCATGCTGGATTCCCTACCATCTGCCTCAGGGGCCCCATTGGCTCCTCCTTGATCAGGTCAGATGTCTTTATGTGTTTTGCAACCTGGTCTTGTCCTCTCTCTCTGCATCTGGATTTTACATTGACTCTGAGCAGTCAAAGTAACCTCAGTCAGTGGAAACAGGATGTATTCCTTGTGCACAAAAGGACCTTGAGACACATTCCCCATGGAGGGATACTCCCTTAACTTAGAGACAGGAGAGAATCCCTAGTCCCTACTTCTAATTACTTGACAGATTTACATGACCCCACCTAGATAGAATAACCCTACATGTGGAAAGGGGGTGGAGGAATAGGAGGGGAGGGTGGTCTGGGTGCAGGAAAGGTGGCACAGATGGTAAAAGGAAGGGAGGATGGATGGAGGGATGAAGGGAGAGAAAATATGATAGACTTGTAAAATAAAAAAGAGAAAAAAAAGAAAAACAGATTAGTAATTAGTCATTTATAACAATCAAACATATAGTCAAATTCTGCATGTTTTCAAGGTAAAACAGGTATATTTGATAGATAGGTGACTTTCAAACTTTTCAATCACCACCAGAGTATGACATACAAGATTATTAATAACCTAAGACTTTTCATGACAGTGTGATGTCTGCTCCAATCATCACCAATTTACTTCATAAAGGAAGATTTGCATAGAAGCACCTCCATATATAGATTACTTTCTTAGTGCCAAAACTAGTCGTTTGGATAATAAAATCTTGCCTTGATTCTTGATGGTATGCCATATGAACCAGGAAAGCAGGACTCAAATGAAAAAGATTGCTGTAGTTACCATCCATGCCAGACCAGATTTCACTGCTGAAGAATGGATGAAGAAGATGTGGCACATCTACACAATGCAATACTATGCTGCAGAAAAAATAACGGAATCTTGAAATTTGCAGACAAATGGATGAAACTTGAAGAAACCATTGTGAATGAGGTAACCCAGTCACCAAAAGAGGAGTAGAATATGTACTTTCTCAAATATGGATTTTAGACATAGAGCAAAGGATCACCAGCCTATAGTACACACCACCAGACAAACTGGAATACAAGGTGTATGCTAAGAGATTCATATATGGTCCCTCACAAAAGGGGGAAGGGACAAGTCCCCCAGAGCACATAGGAAATGGGGGCTCAGTGAATGTAGAGAGAACTAAGAGAAAGAGAAGGGGAGGAGAAGAAAACACGTGTGGCTAGATAGATTGAGTCAGGGTGAAACAGAGGCAGAGGGGCATAAAAGAGGGAACCATTATTGGTTTGTAGAGAAAACCGAACCTAAAGCAAGGTCTAGAAAACTACAAGACCAACTCCAACTAATAATTCCAGCAACCATGGAAAGGCAAACATAAATGCCCTTCCCTGATAGTGAAATCATTAACTAAATTATCCACGATCATGGAGTCCTCATCTAGTACCTGTTGGAACAGAAGCAAACACCCATAAGCAAACACTGAGTCGAATCAGAATCCAGATGCAGAGAGAGGGGACAAGACCAGGTTGCAGAAACTCACAAAGACAGCTGACCTGAACAAAGATGAGCTTGGGCCTACCAGACTGATGGGTAGGAACCCATCAAGGGACTGCCTCAGAAACCCTGAATATGGGGCTCAGCTAGAAGGACTGAGCATTCTGGGGGACCTCAGACATTAGAGACAGGATGTATCTCTGGTGCACAAAAGGACCTTGCGGCCACATCCCCCATGGAGGGATCCCCATAACCTAGAGACAGTAGAGAAGTACTAGTCCCTACTTCAAATGACTTGACAGACTTACATGACCCAACCTGGATAGCATAGCCATACAAGTGGAATGGGGGTGGGGGGATGGGAGGGGAGGGTGGCCAAGGTGCATGTCACAGAGGAATGAGGGTAAGAGGGAGGGAGGAAGGGAGGGGCCAGGAGTGAGGGAGGGATGGTTGGAGAGAAAAGGCAGAGTAAATTGTTATTCCCATGTAAAATTTTTAAAGTACATTATTAATAAATAAAGAAGGAAAATGCTGCTGGAATATATATATATATATATATATATATATATATATATATATATAAAATTATTTGACTTCAAAATTTCAGCCTAAGGACCCATTACATAAACATTGGTTCTGTTAGTCAGTGCTGTGACAAAGTGTGAGAGAGATACAACTCTACATTTTTCTTGCCCTAATTATAAACATAAACCTAATCGTAAGCCATAGTCTAAGCCTAACTGTAACTTTAACCTAACCTTCACCCTAGTGCTAAACCTAACCTGATCATAACAGTAACCCTAAGCCTAATGGTTATCCTAACCTTAACTCTGAGAGAGTTCATTGACACATCTCCAGAGTGCTGAGACAGTATGTGTCAAAGCTGGTGTTTCTGTTAGTGAAAATGTGTGCTACACTGAAACCCTATACACGCACTGAGAAACTCTGTGGGAATAATATGACCCTTTGAGAGAGTGCTGTTACATTATTTGTGGATGGAGGGAAAGTTTATGTCAATACTTGATACATGGCATCAGTTCAAAAAAACTGCGCAACTGTGTTCTGACACTGTAAAAGAGTACTTACGAAATGTGTGAGTGCTATGAATTTGTTTGTCAGTGCTGTGACACAGAGCGAAGTTGCTAACATTGTTAGATACTGCAATAATGCTAACTTCACTCCAATTCAAACCCCAAAGCTAACCCTAATGCTAATGTTACCGCAACACTGAATCTATAGCTAAACCTAACACTAACACTAACCCTACCCTAATTATGTATATGACAATAACCCTTGAAAGAGTGCTTTCACACATTGAAGCCAGCTTAGACAGTGTGTGCTAATGCTGTTATTCTGTTAGTTACCTCTCTGACACACTGAGAGATGCTGGAATATTGATAGGCTATGATATTGTGAGAAGAGTGCCGTGACAGAGTGGAGTGTTTGATTATGTGCCAGAGTGCTTTGACAATCTTTTTAGGTGCTGACAATGTGTGTGTGTGTGTGTGTGTGTGTGTGTGTGTGTGTGTGTTATGTTTGTGTGTGTGTATATCTACAAAATTGTACCTGTGTGCTGTGATCTTTGCGAGAGTAATGTGACCCTTTCCAAGAGGGTTGAAACAGTGTGGGTTTCAGGTGTGAATCTGCTTCAGAGCTGTGACACAGCGAGGGTGAGAAAACTCTGTGCGAGACTACTCTTTCCCAGGGAGAGTGTGTTTTGACCACTGGTGAGTGTTCTGAGTGAGTGTGTGAATTCTGTGATTCCTTTGTAATTACATTTACACCATAGGCGAGAGTGCTGAGGAACAGCTTGTGAGTGCTCTGACAGTGTGAGATATTCCTGTGAGAGTGTTGTTAAGTGTTTTGATTCTATACGTGAGTGCATTGACAGTGTTTATGAGAACTACAACAATGTACATGAGCCCTACAAAACTGGGCATAATTGCTGAGACAATGTGCGAGAGTAATGGGCCACTTTGTGATAGGGCTGTGGCAGTGTGTGTGCAAGTTGTGAATTTTAGTGTTAGTGTTGTGACCATGCTATCACGATGAAACTCTGTGCAAGAATCTCTGACACTGGGAGTTTGTGCGGTGCCATACGGTTGAGTGTTGTTATTCAGGCTTGATTACTATGACTCTGCATGAGTGTTATGTTGATGTGTGCAGGTCAGCAACCACCTTACTTGTGCTGTTACAAATTTTGAGGGTAATATGTAAGGGGGGAGAGTGTTGCTATAGTGATCTGCATAGAGTGTGCTTGTGCATCAGTGCTTAGTGCATTGCAAAGGTGTTAATCACTGTTTGAGTCAGACTCACACGTTAAGAGAGTGCTTTCACAGTTGGCAAGAGTGTTGGGAGAGTGTGTTTGAGAATTGTGAATCTGTATGTTAATGATGTGAAACAGATCTTGAGTGCAATATCATGTATGGGACTTCTGTCACATTGAGTGTGCTATCTCCTTTTGGCATTGTGTTGAAACACTGTAGTTCTCTGTGCCAGTGCTAAAAACCCTAAACCCTAAAAATCCTAAACTGTAAAACTCTAAACCCTAAAAACCCTAAACCCTAAAATCCCTAAACCCTAAAATCATAAACCCTAACCCACTGAACCAAGACCCTAACCCTAGACACTAGAACCTAGACCCTAAAAAACCTAGACCCTAAGTACATTAGAACCTAAAAACCCTAGATCCTAAAAACACTAAACCCTAAAAACCCTACACTCTAATAACGCTAGACACTAAAAACCCTAAACCCAAAAAAACCCTAGGCCCTAGAAATCCTATTCCCTAAAAACATTAGAACCTAAAAACCCTAGATCCTAAAAACACTATACCATAAAAACCCTACACTCTAAAAAACCTGGACCCTAAAAACCCTAAACATTAAAAAACCTAGAACCTAAAAACCTAGACCCTAAATCTGTAAACACTAAAAATACTAAACCCTAAAAATCCTAGACCCTAAAATCCCTAGACACTAATAAACCTATAATATTTTAACACTAGACCCTAAAAACACTAGACCCTAAAAACCCTAGACCATAGACCCTCGACCAAAAACCCTAGACCCTAAAAACCCTAGACCATAAAAAACCTAAACCCTAAAAACACTAAACATAAAACCCTAGAAACTAAAAACCCTAAACCCTAAAAACCCTAAAGTGTAAAACCCTAAGCTCTAAAAACACTGAACCCTAAAAACCATAAACCCTAAAATCTGTAAAACCTAAAATCCCTAAACCCTAACCCCCAGACCCTAGACCTTTACCCTAGACCCTAAAAACCTAGACCCTAAAAACTCTAGAATCAAATAAACCCAGTCCCTAAAAACCCTAACACTAAAAACCCTAGACTCAAAAATTTCTAGATGATAAAAAACAAAACCTTAAAAATCATAAACCTTAAAAACCATAGTCACTAAATACAATAGACCTAATAATGTAGACCCTAATGAAAATAACCCCTAAAAAACAATAGACCACAAAAAAACAGGACTCTAAAAACCCTAGACCCTAAACACCATAGATCCTAAGACGCCTAGACCCTAAAACCCCTAGACCCTAAAAAACCTAGAACATAAAAACCTAGACCGTAAAACCATAAACACTAAAAATACTAAACCCCAAAAGTCCTAGACCCTAAAATCCTTAGACACTAATAAAGCTATAATCTTTCAACACTATACCCTCAAAACCCTAGACCATAGACCCTCGACCAAAAACCCTAGACCATAAAAACCCTAGAACATAAAAAACCTAAACCCTAAAAACACTAAACATAAAACCCTAGAAACTAAAAACCCTAAACCCTAAAAGCCCTAAAGCGTAAAACCCTAAGCTGTAAAAACACTTAACCCTAAAAACCATAAACCCTAAAATCTGTAAAACCTAAAATCCCTAAACCCTAACCCCCAGACCCTAGAATTTTACCCTAGACACTAGACCCTAAAAACCTAGACGCTAAAAACTCTAGAATCAAAAAACCCAGACCCTAAAAACCCTAACACTAAAAACCCTAGACTCAACAAGTTCAAGATGATAAAAAACAAAACCCTAAAAATCATAAACCTTAAAAACCATAGTCACTAAATACAATAGACCTAATAATGTAGACCATAATGAAAATAACCCCTAAAAATAATAGACCACAAAAAACCAGGACTCTAAAAACCCTAGACCCTAAATACCTTAGACCCTAAGACACCTAGACCCTAAAAACCCTAGACCCTAAAAACCCTAGACTCTAAAAACTTAGAATTTAAAACATTTAGAACCTAAACACCCTAAACCCTAAAAACCACACACCATAAAAGCTCTAGACCATAGCAACTAGACCCTAGAACCTAGACATTAAAAACCATACATCCTAAAAACCAAGACCATAAAGTCCTATACCCTAAAAACACTAGACCCTAAAAACCCTAAACCGAAAAAAACCCTAGACCTTAAAAAAACCTAAACCCTAAAAACCCTAAACCCAAAAACATTAAACTTTAAAAACCCTAAACTGTAAAATCCCTAAAACCTAAATACCATATACCCTAAACACCCTAAACTTACAAATCCTAAACAGTAACCACCTGACACTAAAAACCCTAGAACCTGAAAACCATAAACACAAAAACCCTAGACCCTAAAAAACCTAGACCATAGACCCTAGACCTTAGAAGCTAAAAACCATAGACCCTAAAAACCCTAGACAGTAAAAACCCTAAACTGTAAAAACCCTACCCTAAAATCCCTAGAGCCTAGACATTAGACCCTTGAACCTAGACCCTAAAAAACCTAGACCCTAAAAACACTAGACCCTAAAAACCCAAAACCCGGAAAAACCTAAATCCTAAAAAACCTAAACTCTAAAAACCCTAAATTTTAATCCTCTGACCCTAGACCCTAGACCATAAACCCAATATCCTAGACCCTAAAAACCATAGATCCTAAAAATCCTAGATGCCAAAAAACTTAAACCCTAAAAACCCAAAATCCTAAAAAAGGTAAACCCTAAAAAACCAAGACACTAAAAACCCTACACCATAAAAAACTGAGACCCTAAAATCCCTACAACCTAAAAAACCTAAACCATAAAAACCTGCACCCTAAACCATAAAAACCCAAAACCCTAAAATCCCTAAACCCTAACACCCTGACCCTAGACCACAGACCCTAGACCAGGGACCCTAGACATTAGAAAATAGACCCTAGATCCTAGACACTAAAAACCCTAGACCATAAAAACCCGAGACCCTGAAAAACCTAGACTAAAAATCCTAGACCCGAAAAACCTCAGACTGTAAAAACCCTACACCCTAAAAAGCATAGACCCTAATAAAACTAGACCCTAAAAACCCTATACTCTAAAAAACCTAGACCATAAAAACCCTACACCCTAAAAACCTAGACCATAAACACCATAGACGCTAAAACCATAAACTCTAAAATCCTAATCCCTAAAAAAAAAGACCCTAAAAACCCTAGACCCTAAAACACCTAGACCATAATAAACCATAGACCCTAAAACCCATAAACCCTAACAATCCTAGATCAACAAACAGTAGAACCTAAAAACCCTAGACCCTAAAAACACTAGACCCAAAAAACCTAGACCCTAAAAACCCTAAACCCAAAAATCCTTTAACCATAAACCCATAAAGCTTAAATACACTAAACTATAAAAACCCTAAAATCTAAAATCCCTAGACCCTAAAAACCCTGGACCCTAAAAACCCTAGACCCTAAAAAACCTAGACCCTAGAAACCCTAGACCCGAAAAAGCTTAAACACTAAAAACCCTGGACCCTAACAACACCAGACCATAAAAAAACCTAAATAGTAAAAAATCTAGAACCTAAAAATCCTAGACCCTAGGCCTTAGACCCTAGACCCTAGGCCCTAAATTCCCTACACCCTAAAAACCCGAGACCCTAAAGACCCTAAACCCTAAAATCCCCAAACTCTAAAAACCCTAAACTCTAACCCTCTGACGCTAGACCCTAGAATCTAGACCCTAAAAACACTAGACCCTAAAATCCCTAAACCATTACACCCTAAACCCTAAAAACACTAAATCCTAAAAACACTAGACCCTAAACCATAGGCCCTAAAACCCTAAACCATAAAAACCCTAAACCATAAAAACCCTAAAGCTTAAACTCCCTAACTGCTAAAAACACTAAAAAACATAGACCCTATAAACCCTAGACTCTAAAATCCCTATACCCTAAAAAACCCTAAACACTAAAAAACCCAGACCCTAAAAACACTAGACCATAAAAACCCTTAACCGTAAAAAATGTAGACCCTAAACCTTAGACCCTAGACACTAGACTCTAAAAACTATAGACCCTAAAAACCCTAAACCCTAAAATCCCCAAACCCTAAAAACCCTAAACTCTAACCCCTTGACAGTTGACCCTAGATCATAGAACCTAGAACCTAAAAATACTAGACCCTTAAAGCACCAGACCCTAAAAACCCTACACCCTAAAAACACAATACCCTAAAAACCCTAGACTATAAACTACCTAAACACTTATAACCCAAAACCCTAAAAACCCTAAATCCTAAAATCCCTAACCCCTAAAACCCTAAACCCTAACTCCCTGACCCTTGATCCTAATCCCTAGACCCTAGGTACTAGACCCTAAAATCCATAGACCTAAATACAAGTGACACTAAAAACCCTAGCACCTAAAAAATCTAGACACTAATAACCCTGAACATGAAAAACCATAAAACCTACAAACCCTCTACCCAAAAATCCCTGGACCCTAAAAACCCTGGACCCTAAAAACCATAGTCCTAAAATTCATAGAACCTAAAACGATAAACCATAAAACCCCAGACCCTAAAACCCTAGACCCTAAAAACTAAAACCTATAAACCCTAAACCTTACAAACAAACCTAAACACTAAAAACCCTAAACATTAAAAACACTAAACACCAAACAGTAACCCCCTACCCTAGACCGAAGACCCTAGAGCCTTAAAAACCTAGACAATAAAAACCCTAGACCATAAAAACACTAAACCCTAAAATCCTAGACCTTAAAAACCCGAGAATTTAATATCACTAGACCATAAATACTAGAAACTAAAAACCCTAGACCGTACAAACCCTAGACAATAGAAACTACACCCTAAAAACCACAGACCCTAAGAAGCCTAGACCACAAAAATTGTAGAACCTAAAAACCCTAGACCCTAAAACACAGGACCCTAAAACACTAGTCCCCAAAAACCCTAGACCCTAAAAAACCTAAACCATAAAACCTAGACTGTAAAAACCATAGACCCTAGACCCTAAAAACCATACACCATGAAACACCTAGACCATAAATACACTAAACCATAAAAACCCTAGACCCTAAAAACCCTAGATTCTAAAACCCTAAACCCTAAAAACCCAAAACACAAAAAATCTTATACTCTTACCCTCTGACTCCATACCCTAGACCATATAACATAACCTAGAAGCTAGGCTCTAAAAATCCTAGACCCTTAAAACGATAGACCCTAAAAACCCTACACCCTAAACAACCTAGACCCTAGAAACCCTATAGTCCAAAAACGCTAAATTCTTATAACCATAAATCATAAAACCCTAAATCCTAAAAACCATACACCTTAAAAACCCTACATCGTAAAAACACTAGATCCTAAGACATTAAAACACATAGACCCTAAAAACCCTAAAGCCTAAAAACCCTAAATCCTAAAAATCCTAAACCCTACAAACTTTAAAACTTAAAAAGCCTAAACCTTTAAAACCCAAAACTCTAAAAACCCTAACCCCTAAAAACCCTAAATCCTTACACCCTGACCCTAGAACCTAGAACCTAGACCCTAGATACTAGACCCTATAATCCATAGACCCTAAAAACCTGAGACACTAAACTCCCTAGAGCATAAAATCCTAGACCCAAAACCCAGAGATGTTAAATACCCCAAAACTAAAAACCCTAAACCCTAAAAATACTAGACCCTAAAAACCCTGGACCATAAAACCCCTAGACCCTAAAAACCCTAGTCCCTAAAAACCCTAGTCCCTAAAATCCCTTGACCCTACAAATACTACACACTTCTAGAAACTAAATCCCCTAGATCCTTAAAATATTAAACCCTGAATAACCTAGACCTTAAAAAACCTAGACCCTAAAAATCATAGAACCAAAAACCTCTAGACCCTGAAAACCCTAACCCTAAAAACCCCAGAACCTAAAAACCCTAAAACTTAAAACCCTAAACACAAAAGCCCTATACCCTAAAAACCCTAGACCTTAAAAAACCTAACCCCCCCAAAAAATAAATCCTAAACAATAAAACCCTATGCACTAAAATCCCTCAAAAACCTAAATCCCTAAATTTCATACATCCTAAAAACACTAGACCCTAAAAAAACTAGACCCTAAAAACCCTAGAACCTAAAACCATTAGACTCTAATGAACCTAGACCCTAAATATAATAGATCATAGACTCTAGTATCTAAATCCTAGACCCTAAAAACCATAGACCCTAAAAGCCCTAGACCATAGACCTTAGACATTAGACCCTGGACCCGAAAAACACTAGACCCTAAAATCACTGGACCCTAAATAACCTAGATGCTAAAAAACTAGACCCTAAAAATTCTAGACCCTTAAAAACCTAGCCCCTAAAAACCCTAATCCCTAAGAACCCTAAACCCTAAAAATCCTAGAACCTAAAAACACTAGAAACTAATATCCAAGACCCAAAATCCTAGACCATAAAAACCTAGACCATAAAAACCCTAGCCCCTAAAATCCCTAGACCCTATAAATTCTAAACCTTAAGAACACTAAACCCTAAAACACTTAAACCTTAATCTCCTGACCCTAGACACTAGACCCTAGAACCTAGACACTAAAAACCCTAGACGCTAAAAACCCTAGACCCAAAAAAACCTAGACCCCAAAAGCCCTAGATGCTAAAAACCCTAAAACCTAAAAACCCTAACCCCTAAAAACATTAAAGCTTAAAACCCTAAAACCTAAAAACCC
>JANBXA010000379.1:0-30299 GCA_030556225.1 Cricetiscus sungorus | reverse complement strand
GCCATGTCTATCTTTTGTCTGAAAATTTGCAAGAAATATTGGGATTAGCTCTTCTTTGAATTTCTGGTAGAAGTTTGTAATGAAGATATCTGGCCTTGGCTCTTTTGGTTGTGAGGCTGTGATGACTGCTTCTAATTCACTAGATTTTATAGGTATATTTAAGTTGATTATCTATTTTTGATTTAGTTTTGGTAAGTGATAGCTTTCCAGAAATTTCCTTTGATTTTTGAATTTTGTGGAGTACAGTATTCAAAGTATGACCAGAAAATTTTTTTGATTTCCTTGGTGTCTGTTCTCTTTTTCATTTCTTCTTTTGTTGATTTGCATGTTCTCTCACTGCTTTTTGATTAGCCTGGATAAATTTTGTCTATATTGTAGATTTTCTAAAATATAAAACACCTCTTTGTTACTTTGATTACTTGTATTTTTTCCAAGTTTCTTCTTTATTGATTTCAGTCTTGAAATTGATAATTCCTGACATCTATTTTGCCAGGGTGAGCTTGTTTCATTTTGTTCTAAGGATTTTGAGTGTGCTGTTAATTCTATAATGTAACTATCCTCAATTAATTTTATATAGGCAGTTAGTGCAATGATCATTCCTTCTTTCCTCTTAGCACTGCTTTCATTGTGTCCCATATGTTTGGATATGTTGTGTCTTCATTCATTATGGATGCTCGGAAATCTTAAATTACTTTGTGTGTTTTCCTTGACCCAGGAATGGTACAATTGCACATTTTTCAGTTTGCATGTGTTTGTTGTGTTTCTGCGATTTGTGTTGTTGTTGAATTCCAATGTTAAACCATGGTGGTCTCATAAGATACAGGGGACTGCTCATTTTCTTTTGTATATGTTGAGCTTTGTTATGTTGCCTAGTATGTGTTCAATTTTGGAGAATGTTCCATGTGTAGTTGAGAAGAAGGTATATACATTTGGCTCTGCAGGTGAAGGCACATCTCCATCACTGCTGCCACAGCCCATGCTATTTTGGACCCAGTCTCTACAGTCGCCTCAATATGACTGTAGTATCTTGGTGGAGTGTCATGAGATGTGCCAGACAGTGTTCATTAGATAAGATCTTCTGATCATCTGATTATTAAATTTTGAGTATTTAAAATTTGTGATGGCTGTGTCCTTCATGGCTCAGTTCTGGTGTATCCCCTTGGGAATTGATAATGCAAGACCATCCAGTTTTTTAAAATTACTTAATCAATTAATCATTAAAATCTATTATTATGTAATCATTAATCACTGGATCTCACAGTGTTCCTCAAGCTCTGGGTGCAGCTCCTGGCTCCAATCATCTGCTGTGTTCATCACACAGCAGCCAAACTCTAAAGTGATGACCCCATCGACATTGAAGTAATCAAATAAGTAAATAATTGGATGGTGCTGCACTCTTAATGCCCAGAAGGTGGAACCAAACTCCAGTGATTGTCAAAGAAGTAATACATCGGTAATTAAATAATGAGGCACAATTAACTTCCAGGGAAGACTGGCTGGACTCCAGTCATGAAGGATAACATTATCATCATTTTAAATAATTAATATATAATGATAAAATAATTGAATAATGAGATGTTGTTGCATACTTAAATCACACATAGTGGAGTCAGACTAAACTTTCATTGGAATAATGATTTATCTAAACAATCAAATATATAAATAATTAGATAACCTTGCACTTAAATTTCAGCAAGGTGGCATCAAACTTGTAGTATCATGGCTGATGTAATGATCTATTTAAATAACTATGGGACCAAGTAATAATATGATATCACATCAACAATTCCCACAAACTGACTCCAAAACAGACTAGTGCTCCATAATGTCATCATAGTTTTGAATAATTCAGTTACATATTTACATGATCTGGCATACTTGATCAAACAAGGTAGAACTAAATTCCAGTAATCTTTGATTATTTAATGACCAATTTTAAAAGTAAATCAGTATAATATCATATAATATGATGGTCTAGCACATTTGACTCCTATAATGTGCCTCAAAATCCAGTCATCACTGAATAATGACATATTTTAATAAATAAGTAATTAAAAACTTGAATTATTTGATGGTATTTTCACTTGAATTCCACAAGATTTGGCAAAACTCAAGAGATCATTGATTATTTAATATTAGGCTTTAACACTATGGTGAATGAATAATGAGACAATATCTCATAATTAATCCATAGGAAGATAAGAAAGTGATACCATAATTGATTTAAATAATCAAATAATGAAATGACTTGCCACAATTATCTGCAACAAGGTGTAAAAATCCACCTATCATCTATTATCTAATGTCCTATTTTAATAATTAAATAATTGCATAATCGGACAATGATATAGTTTGCCATACTGGACACACACAAGGTAACATTGTGCCAAACACCACAAACCAATGATTATTTAATCACAGATTTCAGTAGTATAATTAGTAAATGATTAAATGTCACTGTGGATCCACGGTTTAAGAGGATATCAGATAGTTGATATTGGGCACCTTCCTCATTAGAGGTAAACTACTTTCCAATTGTTCCTCAGTCTAGTCTAATGAATGGATTAACACTTTCCTTAAGTAAGTTAACAATGGAAAACTCACTTTTGTTGATTAATTGTGATTCCTTTTATCTTCTTAGTCCATAGTTTTACTCATTAGGAAAGATGATATTCATCAACAAAAGTCTTTGAACTGCTTCTCTACAGACTATATTTCCTGATATTAGGTAATTTGGAATTGTGTTACATTAATAGCTGTAGGCCAACTTCCAGAGATTTGGTTATGACTTGGTTAGGAGAATCAATTTCCACAAATGATGTCATTAAAATATTTATGAGATACTTATCTGGGATCCCTAAAATATCCAGTGATAACACTATATCTAATCTACTCTCTGGTTCTTGGCCCATGATACCGGAATATAGAATTTCATCAGGGTTTCCAGGCAAACTTTATGATCCAATATTCTGTCACATTCCTGTACACCTCCCACATGTTAAAATAAGCACACCCACTTATAGAATAACTTTAAGAGTCAATGATATTAAGCCAAATGCAAGACTCATTTTTGAGTTATACTTATTTTCATGTCTATTAAACAACTACATGCTCATAGTGACATACACATGACAATGAAGGCATCATTATACCATTCGACTACATTGACAAGTATTCAAACATATTTCACATGCTCCAATTTTCTTATTTCCAGAATGAAGACAGTAGCATTAATTGCCTCTAACTTAATTCTTTTCTATTAACTGAAATGAAAATATGCTTCTGTTCATTCTATTACTTTTAGAACAGCTTGACCCCATGCTGTAGGTGCAATGACCCCATGCTATAGGTGCAAATATTGGGAGAAAATAGGTGAGTGAATAATTGTAGCAATTCACAAAGGTGCAAAGATGAATAAATATACACATAAACACATTGAACACAAAAATGACAATCATGATAACAAACAATGATGATCACATAGCTACAAAGCAACAAAAACAAATAGCTTACAAGGGACTCCTGGAGAATTACTGTAAAAATATGTTTGTCTCCCAAAGTTGCCTTTTCCCTCATACACCAGGAAGAAATCTAGACAATAAAATATTCATATTCCCAATAGGCAGGAAGGATATTTTTTTTTTGGTTACCTGATTTTTGCTTCTATATATGTTTGTAATCATATAGGAGGAATATAACTCTAAAAGGAATATTAACCTCAATTAGTTTACATTGATATGGGCTTTAGTATACTGATACAAATGTAAAGATTTTTTTTTGTTGTTGTTGTACTGGATATATGTTTCTACTCTTGTTTAAGGAACTGCACTTATGCAACTTATTTAAAAATAATGTATAATTAAGAAAAACAGATTAGTCCATCTGAGACCCTATTCAGGGGTTCTGAGTCAGTTTCATGCTGGATTCCCTGCCATCTGCCTGGGGGGCCCATTAGCTCCTTCTTGTTCAGGTCAGATGTCTTTATGTGTTTTGCAACCTGGGCTTGTCTTGTCTCTCTGCATCTGGATTTTATTTTGACTCTTAGCAGTCAAAGGGACCTCAGTCCGTGGAAACAGAATGTATTCCTTGTGCATAAAAGGACCTTGAGGACACATCCCCCATGGAGGGATACTCACTTAACCTAGAGAAAGGAGAGAGTCCCTAGTCACTACTTCTAATTACTGGTCAGATTTACATGACCCCACCTGGTAGAATAGCCCTACATGTGGAAAGGGGGTGGGGAAACAGGAGGGGAGGGTGGTCCAGGTGCAGGTAAGGTGGCAGAGATGGTAAAAGGGAGGGCAGGATGGAGGGCGTGATGAAAGGAGAGGAAACTGCGATCGACATGTAAAATAAAAACAGAGAGAAAAAAATGAAAAGCAGATAAAACAGATTAGTAGTTAGTCATTTATAACAATCAAACATGTAGCCAAATTAGGCATGTTTTCAAGGTAAAACAGGCATATTTGATAGATAGGTGACCTTCAATCTTTTCAATCACCACCAGAGTATGGCTTCAAGATCATTAATAACCTAAGAATTTCATGACAGTGCAATGTCTGCTCTGCTACAACAGCCCCAGTGGAGACAGTGTAGCAATGACTGAGAGAAATCTCAGTGGCTATCTGACCAGAGGTTCGCACCACACATGGTTATGCCTCCTGGGGAAAAGTGGTTCAGGTCCCTGCAGCTGTTTGCGTGGCTGGCTGTTTGGAAAGGGTGCTAGATGTGTTTTGTGCTATGATAACAATATTGCCTTTTATTTATGTATATTTTAGCCTGTAGCTCCACTAGTAATTCAGAAATGCCTTGAGAACACTTAGACATAGTTTCAGGAACTGAAAGAGATACCGATCAGCAGTCAATAGATGGGTATTGCCCTCTGTGCCTTCAGATACAGATCCTAAGGCGCCAGTTGTGACTTCAGATGTCAGCCAGGGCCTGATAAATCAATTAGGGATAAGGCTGTAAGAATTTGCCCGCAATGTGACCCTACCTGTAATTAGCCCACCAGCAGGAAAACTGTTGTGGGATTCACTACGATACCCTAATTTGAGATCTTAGGGCCCTTAAATCAATACTATTAGAGATTTACTATCCAGAGACAAAGATTATTCTCTAAACTCAACAAATCAAATCTCTGATATGCTGACCATAAACATGCCAAAATAAACAGAGGTTCCTGGCTACACACTTGCTTAGATGTATTTACGACCTCATATTTCAAAGTAATTGTTGACGCCTTTATAGTATGTCTGTAAATCTTTAAACTGTGGCTAAAGATCTGTTCCTTAAGCTTTCTGTATAAAAACCCGATACTTTGAAGTAAACTTGGCAGCAGTTCGCAAACCTCCTCAGCTGTGTTTGTGTCTGTCTGTCAAGCCGAAGCCACTCCTGACCTGGTCATCCGAGTCTTGGCCTCCAGAAAGACCTGCAACCCACTGAGCAGTCTGTGGCACTGCTCCAATCAGCACCAATTTAATTCATAAAAGATGATTTGCATAGAAGAACCTCCATATGGAGTTTGCTTTCATTGTGCCAAAACTAGTAATTTGGATAAGAATTCTTGCCTTGTCTGCTGAGGTATGTTGTATGAAAAGGCAAGGAGGACTCAAATGTAAAATATTGCTGTAGTTACCATCCATGCCAGACCAGATTTCACTGCTGAAGAATGGATAAAGGAGATGTAGCACATCTACACAATGGAATACTATGCTGCAGAAAAAAATAACAGAATCTTGATATTTGCAGGCAAATGGACGGAACTTGAAGAAACCATCGTGAATGAGGTAACCCAGTCACAAAAAGAGGAGTAGAGTATGAACTTGCACAAATATCGATTATAGAGGTAGAGCAAAGGATCACCAGCCTATAATCCACACCACCAGACAAACTGGAATACAAGGTGTATGCTAAGAGATTCATATATGGTCCTTCACAAAAGGGGGAAGGGACAAGTCCCCCAGAGCACATCAGAAATGGGGGAACAGTGAATGGAGAAAGAACTAGGAGAAAGAGAAGGGAAGGAGAGGAAAACACATGTGACTAGATAGATTGAGTCAGGGTAAGAGAGAGGTGGGGGTGGGGACATAAAAGAGGGAGCCACTATTGGTTTGAAACAAAAACTGAACCTAAAAAAAGGTATAGACAACTACAAAACTGACTCCAACTAATAATCCGAGCAACCATGGAAAGGCAACCATGAATGCCCTTCCCGGATAGTGAGATCATCAACTAAATTATCCATGATCATGGAGTCCTCATCTAGTACCTGTTGGAAACAGAAGCAAACACCCATAAGCAAACAATGAGTCGAACCAGAATCCAGATGCTTAGAAAGGGGACAAGACCAGGTTGCAGAAACTCACAAAGACAGCTGACCTGAACAAAGATGTGGTTGGGCCTCCCAGACTGATGGGTAGGAACCCATCAAGGGACTGCCTTAGTACCTCTGAATATGGGTCTCAGCTAGGAGGACTGAGCATTCTGGGAGACCTCAGACATTAGAAACAGGATCTATCTCTGGTGCACAAAAGGACCTTGCGGACACATCCCCCATGGTGAGATCCCCGTAACCTAGAGACAGTAGAGAAGTCCTAGTCCCTACTTCATATGACTTGACAGTCTTACATGACCTAACCTGGATAGCATAGCCATACAAGTGGAATGGTGGTGGGGATATGAAAGGGGAGGGTGGCCAAGGTGCATGTCACAGAGGAATGAAGGTAAGAGGGAGGGAGGAAGGGAGGGGCCAGGAACAAGGGAGGGACGGTTGGAGGGAAAAGGCAGAGGAAACTGGGATCCCCATGTAAAATTTTTAAAGTACATTATTAATAAAAAAAGAAGGAAAATGCTGCTGAATTAAATATATATATATATATACATATATATATTTAATATTTTGATTTCAAAATTTCAGCCTAAGTACCTGTTACTGGGGGAAAGGATTTCTAAATTTGTTTCCACAGAGAATGAAAAGCTGTGGATGCCTTCCAGACTAATGTGATTTGATTGAGCAATCCCCTGAAGCAACATCAATGGGAGAATGCAGCTTTGCAGACCAATACAGCCAGGATTTCTGCATCTTCTAGGGATTCCCCCATGACAGCGCTCCCTACCAGCAGGAAGCAGTTTGGAAAGACCTATGCCCAAATTCCCTAATATTGTTTATAAATGTTTGTTTTCATTTTAAAAAGGCATGCATAATAATGTCCAGCATAAAATAAATAAATGTTTTTTTAAAAAAAATTCAAAATAAGATTTATAATTTTTTTTTAAAAAAGTGAAGTTATATGATATATATATATATGTATATATATATATATATATATATATATATATATATATATATATATATATATATATATCTAGAGGGCATACTGTGGGTACACCTGGAATGTTGTGACACGTCCCTGTAAGGACATGGGAGGATATATGCGGTATCTATCCTAGAAGGCATTCTGGAATGTTGTGAGCAGTTCTTGTACATAACACGGGAGGATATTTCATATATATATGTATATATGAAATATCCTAGAGGGTATCCTGTGGTGACAGCTGGAATATAGTGAAAATCACTGTACAGAACAAGGGAAGTTATATGCTATATATATTCTAGAGGGCATCCTATGGAGAAACCTGGAATGTTCTGAGAAGACATGTAAGGTCTGTGGGGACACCTGGAGAACTAATGTGAGAACTAATTGTAGGACAAATTCATAGTACTCACATATTTTTTAAGCTCTCTTTTACAGCATCAGAACACACTTGCACAGTGATTTCACATTGATGCCTTGTATCAAGCATTGACATAAACACTGGTCCTGTTTGTCAGTGTTGTGACACAGTATTAGACAGATACAACTCTACATTTTTCTTACCCTAATTATAAACATAAACCTAATCGTAAGCCATAGTCTAAGCCTAACTGTAACTTTAACCTAACCTTCACCCTAGTGCTAAACCTAACCCGATCATTACAGTAACCCTAAGCCTAATGCTTATCCTAACCTTAACTCTGAGAGAGTTCATTGACACATCTCCAAAGTGCTGAGACAGTATGTGTCAAAGCTGTGTTTCTGTTAGTGACAATGTGTGCTACACTGACACCCTATGCATGCACTGAGAAACTCTGTGGGAATAATATGACCCTTTGAGAGAGTGCTGTTTATGTCAATATTTGATACATGGCATCAGTTCAAAAAAACTGGGCAACTGTGATCTGACGCTGTAAAAGAGTACTTACGAAATGTGTGAGTGCTATGAATTTGTTTGTCAGTGCTGTGACACGGAGTGAAGGAGCTAACATTGTTAGATACTACTAATAACCAAAACCCTAATGCTAACCCCACACCAATTCAAACCCCAAAGCTCACCCTAATGCTAATGTTACCCCAATACTGAATCTATAGCTAAACCTATCCCTAACACTAACCCTACGCTAATTATGAATATGACAATAACCCTTGAAGGAGTGCTTTCACACATTGCAGCCAGCTTAGACAGTGTGTGCTAATGCTGTTATTCTGTTAGTTACCACTCTGACACACTGAGAGATGCTGGAATATTGATAGGCTATGATATTGTGAGAAGAGTGCCGTGACAGAGTGGAGTGTTTGATTATGTGCCAGAGTGCTTTGACAGTCTTTTTAAGTCCTGACAATGGGTTGTGTGTGTGTGTGTGTGTGTGTGTGTGTGTGTGTTTATCTACAAAATTGTACCTGTGTGCTGTGATCTTTGTGAGAGTAATGTGACTCTTTCAAAGAGGGTTGAAACAGTGTGGGTTTCAGGTGTGAATCTGTGCTTCAGAGCTGTGACGACACAGTGAGGTTGAGAAAACGCTATGCGAGACTACTCTTTCCCAAGGAGTGTGTTTTGACCACTGGTGAGTGTTCTGACTGAGTGTGTGAATTCTGAGATTCCTTTGTAATTACATTTACACCATGGGTGACAGTGCTGAGGAACTGCTTGTGAGTGCTCTGACAGTGTGAGATACTCCTGTGAGAGTATTGTTAAGTGTTTTGATTCTATACGTGAGTGCATTGACAGTTTTTATGAGAACTACAACAATGTACATGAGACCTACAAAACTGGGCATAATTGCTGTGACAATGTGCGAGAGTAACTGGCCACTTTGTGAGAGTGCTGTGGCAGTGTGTGTGCAAGCTGTGAATTTTAGTGTTAGTGTTGTGACCATGCTAGCATGATAAAACACTGCAAGAATATCTGAAACTGGGAGTGTGTGCTGTGCCATATGGTTTAGTGTTGTTATTCAGGCTTGATTACTATGACTCTGCATGAATGTTATGTCAATGTGTGCAGGTCGGGAACAACCTTACTTGTGCTGTTACAAATTTTGAGAGTAATATGGAAGGGGGGAGAGTGTTGCTATAGTGATCAGCATGGAGTGCGCTTGTGCATCAGTGCTTACTGCACTGCAAAGGTGTTAATCAGTGATTGAGTCAGACTGACATGTTAAGAGAGTGCTTTCACAGTTGGCAAGAGTGTTGTGACAGTGTGTTTGAGAGCTGTGAGTCTGTATGTCAATTATGTGACATAGATCTAGAGTGCAATCTCATGTGTGAGACTTCTGTCACATTGAGGGTGCTATCTCCTTTTGGCATTGTGCTGAAACCCTGTGACTCTGTGTGTCAGTGCTAAAAATCTTAAACTCTAAAAAGCCTCAACCATAAAACTCTAAATCCTAAAAACCCTAAACCCTAAAATCCCTAAACCCTAAAAATCATAAACCCTAACCCCCTGACCCGATACCCTAACCCTAAACACTAGAACATAGACCCTAAAAAACCTAGACCCTAAAAACATTAGAACCTAAAAATCCTAGATCCTAAAAACACTAGACCCTAAAAATCCTACACTCTAATAACCCTAGACAATAAAAACCCTAAACCCTAATAACCCTAGACCCTAAAAAAACCTATTCCCTAAAAACATTAGATACTAAAAACCCTAGATCCTAAAAACACTATACCATAAAAACCCTACACTCTAATAAACCTAGACCCTAAAAACCCTAAACACTAAAAAACCTGGAACCTAAAAACCTAGACCATAAAACCGTAAACCCTAAAAATACTAAACCCTAAAAATCCTAGACCCTAAAATCCCTAGACACTAATAAACCTATACTCTTTTAACACTAGACCCTAAAAACACTAGACCCTAAAAACCCTAGACCATAGACCCTCGACCAAAAACCCTAGACCATAAAAAACATAAACCTCCAAAACCCTAAACCATAAAACCCTAGAAATTAAAAACCCTAAACCCTAAAAACCATAAAGCATAAAACCCTAAACTCTAAAAACACTAAACCCTAAAAACACTAAACCCTAAAATACCTAAACCCTAAAATCCCTAAACCCTAAAATCCCAAAACCCTAAAATCCCTAAACCCTAACCCCCAGACCCTAGACCTTTACCCTAGACACTAGACCCTAAAAACCTAGACCCTAAAAACTATAAGAATCAAATAAACCCAGACCCTAAAAACCCTAACACTAAAAACACTAGACTCCAAAATTCTAGATGATAAATGCAAAACCCTAAAATCATAAACCTTAAAATCCATAGTCACTAAATACAATAGACCTAATAATTTAGACCCTAATAAAAATAAACCCTAAAAACAATAGAACACAAAAAAACCAGGACTCTAAAACCCTAGACCCTAAATACCATAGAGCCTAAGATCCTTAGACCCTAAAAACTGTAGACCCTAAAAATCCTAGACTCTAAAAACCCTAGAACTTAAGACGTTTAGAACCTAAAAACCCTACACCCTAAAAACCATAGACCGTAAAAACTCTAGACCATAGAACCTAGACCCTAGAACCTAGACATTTAAAACCATACACCCTAAAAACCAAGAACATAAAAACCCTAAGCCCTAAAAAGACGAGACCCTAAAAACCCTAAACCCAAAAAAACCCCTAGACCTTAAAAAACCTAAACCCTAAAAACCCTAAACCCTAAAACACTAAACTTTAAAAACCCTAAACTCTAAAATCCCTAAAATCTAAAAATCATATACCCTAAAAACCCTAAACTTACAAACCCTAAACAGTAACCACATGACACTAAAAACCCTAGAACCTGAAAACCTTAAACACAAAAACCCTAGACCATAGACCCTAGACCCTAGAAGCTAAAAACCATAGACCCTAAAAACCCTAGACAGTAAAAACCCTAAACCGTAAAAACCCTACCCTAAAATCCCAAGAGCCTAGACCTTAGACACATGAACCTAGACCCTAAAAATCCTAGACCCTATAAACACTAGACTCTAAAAACCCAAAACCTGGAAAACACTAAATCCTAAAAAAACTTAAACTAAAAACCCTAAACCCTAACTCTCTGATCCTAGACCCTAGACCATAAACCCAATATCCTAGACCCAATAAACCATAGACCCTAAAAATTCTAGATGCCAAAAAACTTAAACCCTAAAAACCCTAAATCCTAAAAAAGCTAAACAATAAAACCCTAGACCCTAAAAACCCTAAACCATAAAAAACTGAGAACCTAAAACCCTACAACCTAAAAAACCTAAACCATAAAAACCTAAATCCTAAACCATAAAATCCCTAAACCATAAAATCCCTAAACCCAAATACCCTGACCCTAGACCATAGACCATAGACCATTAGAAACAAGTCCCTAGATCCTAGACCGTAAAAACCCTAGACTATAAAAAATATATACCCTAAAAACCCTAGACCCTAATAAAACTAGACCCTAAAAACCCTATACTCTAAAAAACCTCGACCATAAAAACCCTATACCCTAAAAACCTAGACCATAAACACCATAGATGCTAAAACCATAAACTCTAAAATCCTAATCCCTAAAAACATAGACCCTAAAAACCCTAGACCCTAAAACACCTAGACCATAATAAACCATAGACCCTAAAAACCATAGACCCTAAAAATCCTAGACCCTAAAAACACTAGACCCAAAAAACCTAGACCCTAAAAACCCTAAACCCTAAAAACCTTTAACGATAAAACCCATAAAGCTTAAATACCCTAAACTCTAAAAACCCTAAAATCTAAAAAATCTAGACTCTAAAAACCCTAGAGGCTAAAAACCCTAGACTCTAAAATCCCTAGACCTGAAAAACCTTAAACTCTAAAAACCCTGGACCCTAAAAACACCAGACCATAAAAAAACCTAAATAGCAAAAAATCTAGAACCTAAAAAACCTAGACCCTAGGCCTTAGACCCTAGACCCTAGGCCCTAAAATCCCTACACTCTAAAAACCTGAGACCCTAAAAACCCTAAACCCTAAAATTCCCAAACTCTAAAAACCCTAAACTCTAACCCTCTGACCCTAGACTCTAGAATCTAGACCCAAAAACACTAGACTCTAAAATCCCTAAACCCTTACACCCTAATCCTTAAAAACACTAAATCCTAAAAACACTAGACCCTAAACCATAGGCCCTAAAACCCTAAACCATAAAAACCCTAAACCATAAAAACCCTAAAGCTTAAACTCTCTAAATGCTAAAAACTCTAAAATCTAAAAAACATAGACCCTAAAAACCCTAGACTCTAAAATCCATAGACCCTAGAAAACCCTAAACACTAAAAACCCCAGACCCTAAAAAAACTAGACCATAAAAGCCCTTAACCATAAAAAACCTAGACCCTAGACCTTAGACCCTAGACACTAGACCCTAAAAGCCATAGACCCTAAAAACCCTAAACCCTAAAATCCCCAAGCCCTAAAATCCCCAAACTCTAAAAACCCTAAATCTAACACCCTGACAGTTGACCCTAGATCATAGAACCTAGAACATAGACCCTAAAAATACTAGACCCTTAAAAAACCAGACCCTAAAAACCCTACACCCTAAAAACACTAGACCCTAAAAACCGTAGACTATAAACTACCTAAACACTTATAACCCAAAACCATAAAAACCCTAAATCCCAAAACCCCTAACTCCTAAATACCCCAAACCCTAACTCCCTGACCCTTGATCCTAATCCCTAGAACATAGGTACTAGACCCTAAAATCCATAGACCCTAAATACAAGAGACCCTAAAAACCCTAGCACCTAAAAAACCTAGACACTAGTAACCCTGAACATGAAAAAACATAAAACCTACAAATATTAAACCCTAAAAACCCTGGACCCTAAAAACCCTGGACCCTGAAAACCATAGTCCTAAAATTCCTAGAACCTAAAACTATAAACCATAAAACCCATATCCAAATACCCTAGACCCTAAAAACTTCAAAACGTAAAAACCCTAAACATTACAAACCTAAACACTAAAAACGCTAAACGTTAAAAAGCCTAAACACTAAAAACCCTAAACAGTAACCCCCTACCCTAGACCCAAGACCCTAGAGCCTAAAAAAAAAACCTAGACAGTAAAAACCCTAGACCATAAAAACGCTAAACCCTAAAATCCTAGAGCCTAAAAAACTTAGAACCTAATACCCCTAGACCATAAAAACTAGAACCTAAAAACCCTAAACCCTACAAACCCTAGACAATAGAACCTACACCCTAAAAACCACAGACCCTAAAAAGCCTAGACCATAAAAACTGTAGAACCTAAAAACCCTAGACCCTAAAACATAGGGCCCTAAAACCCTAGTCCCCAAAAACCCTAGACCCTAAAATACCTAAACCCTAAAAACCTAGATTGTAAAAACCATAGACCCTAGACTCTAAAAACCATAAACCATGAAACACCTAGACCATAAATACACTAAACCATTAAAACCCTAAACCCTAAAAACCCAAAACACAAAAATCCTAAACCCTTACCCTCTGACCCCATACCCTAGACCATATAACATAACCTAGAACCTAGGCCATAAAAAACCTATACCCTTAAAACCCTAGACCCTAAAAACCCTATACCCTAAACAACCTAGAACCTAAAAGTCCTAAATTCTTATAACCATAAATCATAAAACCCTAAATACTAAAAACCATAAACCCTAAAATCCCTACATCCTAAAAACACTAGATGCTAAGACATTAAAACACCTAGACCCTAAAAACCCTAAAGCCTTAAAACCCTAAATCCTAAAAACCCTAAACTCTACAAACTTTAAAATTTAAAATGCCTAAACCTTTAAAACCCTAAACTCTAAAAGCCCTAATCCCTAAAAATCCTAAATCCTTACACCCTGACGCTAGAACCTAGACCCTAGATACTAGATCATACAATCCATAGACCCTAAAATCCTGAGACACTAAAATCCCAAGACCATAAAATCCTAGACTGAAAAACCAGAGATGCTAAATCCAAAAAACTAAAAACCCTAAACCCTAAAAACCCTAAAAATACTAGACCCTAAAAATACTAGACCCTAAAAACCCTAGACCCTAAAAACCCTACACCATAAAAACCCTAGACCATAAAACACCTAGACCCTAAAAACCTACTCCATAAAAACGCTAGTCCCTAAAATCCCTTGACCCTAAAAATACTACACACTAAAACTTCTAGAAACTAAAACCCCTAGATCCTAAAAATATTAAACCCTGAATAACCTAGACCCTAAAAACCTAGACCCTAAAACTCATAGACCCAAAAACCACTAGACCCTGAAAACCCTAAAAACCCCAGAACCTAAATACCCTAAAACTAAAAACCCTAAACCCAAAAGCCCTATACCCTAAAAACCCTAAACCTTAAAAGACCTAACCCCCACAAAATAAATCCTAAACAATAAACAATAAAACCCTATACACTAAAAACCCTAAAAAACCTAAATCCCTAAATTTCATACACCCTAAAAACACTAGACACTAAAAAACCTAGACCCTAAAAACCCTAGAACCCAAAACCCCTAGACCCTAATGAACCTAGACCCTAAATATACTAGACCATAGACCCTAGTCCCTAAATCCTAGACCCTAAAAACCATAGACCCTAAAAGCCCTAGACCCTAGACCTTAGACATTATACCCTGGACCCTAAAAACACTAGACCCTAAAATCACTGGATCCTAAGTAACCTAGATGCTAAAAATCTAGACCCTAAAAATTCTAGACCCTTAAAGACCTATCCCCTAATAAAACTAGACCCTAAAAACGTTAATCCCTAAGAACCCTAAACCCTAAAAATCCTAGACCCTAAAAACACTAGACCCTAAAATCCAAGACCCAAAATCCTAGACCCTAAAAACCTAGACCCTAAAAACCATAGCCCCTAAAAACCCTAGACCCTATCAACTCTAAACCGTAAAAACACTAAACCCTAAAACACCTAAACCCTAATCTCCTGACCTTAGACACTAGAACCTAGAACCTAGACCCTAAAAACCCCAGATGCTAAAAACCCTAGACCCAAAAAACCCTAGACACCAAAAGCCCTAGACGCTAAAAAACCTAAAACATGAAAACCCTAAACCCTAAAAAAAATAAACCTTAAAACCCTAAAACATAAAAACCCTACAGCCTAAAAACCCTAAAGCCTAATCCTCAGACCCCAGACCCTACAACCTAGACAATAAAAATCTAGACCCTAAAAACCCTAGTCCCTAAAACCCTTGACCCTAAAAACCCTAGATTCTAATAAAACTGGACACTAAAAACGCTAAACCATAAAAACACTAGACACTAAAAATCCTAGACCATAAATACCCTAAACCCTAAATATCCTAAACCGTAAAAACCCTAGACCCTAAAAAACCTATACCCTAATAAAACTAGACGATAACAACAATAAACCCTGAAAACACTAGACCCAAAAAATCCTAGACAATAAAACCTAGAACTTGAAATCATAGACCCTAACAACCTTAGACCAAAAATACTACACAATAATAACCCTAGAACCTAATACACCCAGACCCTAAAAACAAACTGTGAAAATCCTAGACACTAAAAACACTAGACACTTAAAACCCGAGACCCTAAAACCTCGAAACTATAAAAACCCTTAAACCTAAAAACCCAACAAACTTAAAAAAAACCCTAAAAACCTAAACCCTAAAAACACTAAATCTTAAAAACCTAAACCCAAAAAATCAATAAATCCTAAACCGTAAACAATAAACCCTGTATACTAAAAACCATAAACCTTAAAAAACATAAATCCCTAAATTTCACACATTTTAAAAATCCTACACCCTACTACCCTAGACCCTAAAACCCCTAGACCCCAAAACTTCTAGACATTAAAGAACTTAGACCCTAAATATACGAGACCATAGACCCTAGTACCTAGATCCTAGACCCTAAAAACCATAGACCCTCAAAGCCCTAGGCCCTAGACAGTAGACCCTAGACCCTAGACCCTAATAACACTAGACCCTAAAATCACTGGACCATAAATAACCTAGACCCTAAAAAACCTAGAATCTAAACACCCTAGACCCTAAAAAACCTAGACCCTAATAAACCAAGACCCTAAAAACCCTAAACCCTAAGAACCCTAAACTCTAAAAAACCTAGACCCTAAAAATCCTAGGCCCTAAACCTTAGACCCTAAAAAACCTAGACCCTAAAAACCCTAAGCCTAAAATCCGTAGACCCTATAAACTCTAAACACTAAAAACATTAAACCCTAAAACACCTAAACCCTAATCCCCTGACTCTAGGCACTAGACCATAGAACCTAGACCCTAAAAAGCCTAGACGGTAAGACCATAAACCCAAAAAACCCTAGACCCATAAAGCCCTAGACACAAAAACCCTAAAACCTAAAAACCTTAAACCCTAAACACAATAAAGCCTAAAACCCTCAAACCTAAAAACCATAATCCATAAAAATCTTAAACCCTAAAACTTTAAAACTGATAAACCCTAAAACTTAAAAACCCTACACCCTAAAAACCCTCAACACTAATTCCCATACCCTAGACGCTAGAACCTAAAAACTTAGACCCTAAAAACCCTAGTCCCTATTAAACCTAAACTCTAAAACCCCTAAAGCTGAAAAAAACCCTAAACTCTAAAAACCCTACAACCTAAAAACCCAGACCCTAAAACCCAGACCTTAATCCTAAACACCCTAGAACCTAAAATCCATAAACCCTAAAAACACTAAACCCTAAAATACCTAGAACCTAAAACTACTTGACCCTAAAAGTACTACACCCTCAAAACACTAGACCTTAAAAACCCTAGACCATAAAAACCCTAAACCATAAAGATCCTAAACCCTAAAAACTCTAGACCCTAAAAACAATATACCCTAATAAACCTAGACCCAAACTACACTAAACTCTAAAAACACTAGACCCGAGAAAACCTAGACCCTAAAACTCCTAGACATTAAAAAACCTAGACTCCAAAAACCCTAGACCTTAAAAACCATAGACACTAAAAACCATAGACTAAAAACCCCTACACCCTAAAAACCCTAGAACCAAATACCCCTAGACCCTAAAAACACTAAATCCTGAAAACCCTAGACACTAAAATCCCTAGACCCTAAAAACTCTAAACCCTAAAAACCCTAAAACATAAAAACCCTACAACCTAAAAAACCTAAACCTTAAAAACCCTAAAACCCAAAAACCCTAAACCCTAAAAACCCTATACCCTAACCCGCTGACTGTAGACCCTAGACCCTAGATCATAGACTCTGGACTTTAGGCCCTACAACCTAGATCCTAGACCCTAAAAACCCTAGACCCTGAAAAACATAGACTCTAAAATCCTAGCCCCTGAAAACCCTAGAGTATAAAACCCTACAACCTAAAAACCTTAAACCCTAATAAAACCAGACCATAAAAACACTATACTCTAAAAAACCTTGACCCTAGAAACCCTAAACCCTTAAACCCTAGACCCTAAACACTCTAGACCCTAAAAAACGTAAACTCTAAAATCCTAAGCACTGAAAAATTTAGACCCTAATAAAACTATACCCTAAAAACACTAAACCCTAAAAATCCTACACCTTAAAAGCCTAGACCCTAAAAATTCTAAACTCCAAATAACCTAGACCCTAGAAACCCTAGACCCTAAAAACCCTAGACCCTAAAAACACTAAACTCTAAAAACCCTAAAACCTATACCCTAAAAACCTTGATACTAAAAACCCTAGAATCTAAAATCCATAAACCCTAAAATCAGTAAACCCTAAAATCCCTAGAACCTAAAACTTCTTGACCCTAAAAATAATACACCCTAAAAACCCTAGACCTTAAAAACCCTACACCATAAAAACCCTAAACCATAAAGATCCTAAACCCTAAAAGCCCTAGATCCTAAAAACAATATACCCTAATAAACCTAGACCCTAAGAACACTAAACCCTAAAAACACTAGACCCGAAAAAACCTAGACCCTAAACTCCTGACCCTAGACCCTAGAAACCCTAGACCCTGAAAAACCTAGACTCTAAAAATTCTATCCCCTAAAATCACTAGACTATAAAAACTCTATACCCTAAAAGCCCTAGACCCTAATAACTCTAGATCCTAAAACACTATACTGTAAAAAAAAAACAAAAACAAACAAACAAAAAAACCTCGAACCTAAAAACCCTGAAACCTAAAATCCTAGACCCTAAACACCCTAGTGTAGCATGTCTATATTCTGCCCGCCTGCTGCTGTTCTGGCGCGTCAGCACCAAATAACACTCAGAGACTCTGTATTTCATACAATCCTGTTGGCCAGTTATCATTATTGTTTATTAGCTAGATCTGTCCTAATTATTAACCCATTTCTACTTATCTAAGTATTTCCACGTGGTCGTCTTATCGGAGAGCAGCCGCAGGCGTCTTCTTTCTCCATACTCTCCTGACTCCTCCTAACTACTTCCTCTTTCTTCCTTATACTCTCCTAGCCCTGACTATCTAGTTTCCTATTGGCCAACAGGGCTTTATTAATTAACAAGTATGAGAAACATATTTACAGAATAACATCTCCCATCAACTTAGATCCTAAAAACCATACACCCTAAAATCCTAAACCCAAAAAACCTAAACCCTAAAAACTGTAGACCTTAATAAAACTATACCCTAAAAACATTAAAAAGTCTAGACTCTAAAACTGTAGACCCTAAATAAACTAGACCCTAAAAACACTAGGCCCTATAAACCTAGTCCCTATAAACATAAACCTGAATGCTTAAAAACCCTTAACAGAAAAAACTCTAAAACCCAAAACCCAAGCTCCTACTAACCCTAGACCATAAAATCCTAGACCCTCAAAACCCTAAACTCTAAAAAGCCAAAATCCAAAAAACCCTATACCCTTAGCCCCTGACCCTAGACCCTAGACCCTAGAACCTAGACCCTAAAAATCCAAGACCGTTAAACACTAGACCATAAGACCATACACCCTAAACACACTAGACCCTAAAATTCCTAGACTCTAAAAACCCTAAACCCTTATAACCCTAAACCATAAAACCCTAATTCCTAAAAGCCATAAACCCTAAAAACTCTAGAACCTAAAAACACTGGATACTGAAAACCGTAGACTCTAAAAGACCTAGACCATAAAAACCCTTACCCTAAAAACACTAAAGCATAAAACCCTAAAGCGCAAAAACCCTAAACCCTACAAACTTTAAAACTTAAAAATCCTAAACCCTAAAAACCCTAAACCCTAAAAATACCTGACCCTAAAAACCCAAGACCCAGAAAACCATAGGCCCTAAAATCCCTAGAACCGAAACCCTAAACCCTAAAAACCCTAAACCCTAAAAACCATGAATCTTAAGAACCCTAAACCACAAAACCCTAAACACTAAAAACCCAAAATCTTAAAAAAACTACACCCTAAAATCCAAAAACCCTAAAAACCCTAGACACTAAAAACACTAGACCCTAAATACACTAGATCTTAAAAACCATAGACACTAAAAGACCTAGACCCTAAAAACTCTAAACCCTAAAAACCCTAAAGACTAACATCCCTAAACCCTACGAACTTTAAAAATAAAAATCCTAAATCCTAAAAATCCTAAAACCTAAAAACCCTAAACACTAAAATCCCTAAACCTTAAAACCCATAGACCCTTAAAAACCTAGACGCAAAAACCCTCCTTGAATCTAAAAACCCTAGACCCAGAAAAACATACACCCTAAAATCCCTAGACCCAAAACACTAAACACTAAAAATCCTAAAATCTAAAAACCCCAAAACCTAAAAACCCTAAATCCTAAAAACCATAAACCCTAAAACCCTAAACCTTAAAAAACAAAAACCCTAAAAATCATAAATCATAAAAACCCTAAACCATAAAACATTAAACACTAAAAATCCAAAATCTTAGAAAACCTAAACCCTAAAATCCATATACCCTAAAAACCCTAATCCCAAAAACTCCTAAAATCTCAAAACCCTAGACCCTAAAAACCCTAGACCCTAAAAAACCTGAACCCTAAAAATCCTAGAACATAGACCTTAGACCATAGACACAAGACCCTAAAAACCATAGACCCTGTAATCCCTAGAACATAAAAACCATAAACCATAAAAACCCTAACCTTCTAACCCTAAACCATGAAACCCTAAATCCTAAAGGCCATAAACCCTAAAATCCCTAGAACTTAAAAAGACTGGATCCTAAAAACCATAGACACTAAAAGACATAGACCCTAAAAACCCCAAACCCTACAAACTTTAAAACTTAAAAACTCTATACCCTAAAAAGCATAAACTCTAAAAACCAAAAAAATCCTAGACCTAAAAACCCTAGACCAAAAAACCCTAGACCCTAAATAGCTTAGACCCAGAAAACCATAGACCCTAAAATCCCTAGACCCAAAATCCTAAACCCTAAAACCTCTAAAACCTAAAATCCCTAAAACCTAAAATCCCTAAACACTAAACAACGTAAACCATAAAAACCCTAAACCCTAAAATACCTAAACCCTAAAAACCATAAATCTTAAAAACCCTAAACCATAAACGCTAAACACTAAAAACCCCAAATCTTAAAAAAAATAAACTCTAAAATCCAAAAAACCTAAAAACCCTAGACATTAAAAACACTAGACCCTAAAAACCATAGACCCTAAAAATCCTAGACCATATAAACCGTAGACCATAAGAACACTAGACCCTAAAAAAATAGGTCCTAAAACCATAAACTCTAAAAACTCTAAAGCTTAAAAACCCTAAACTCAAAAAGTCCTAAAACCACAAAACCCTAGAACCTAAAAACCCTATCCCCTAAAAACGCTGGACCCTAAAAACCCTAGAACACTAACCCTAGACCATAGACACTAGACCCTAAAAACCATAGACCCTGCAACCCATAGACCATAAAAACCCTAAACCGTGAAAACCCTAGACCCTAAAAGCCCTAGATCCTAGACCTTAGACCTCATTCACTAGACTCTAAAAACCCTAGACCCTAAAAACCCTTGACCCTAAAAAGCCTAGACACTAAAAACCCTAAACAAAAAAAAAGCCAAAACCCAAAAAACCCTAAACCCTTACCCCCTGACCCAAGTCCCTTGACAATAGACCCGAGAAACTAGACCTTAAAATCTGAGACCAGTAAACACTAGACCCAAAAACCCTACACCCTAAACATACTAGACCTAAAAAAGCCTAACTTTATGCAAACCCTAACCCTAACCCTAACCCAAACACTAACCCTAACCCTCACCCTCACCCTCACCTTCACCCTGACCTAACCCTTACCCTAACCCTAAACCTAATCCTAATTGTAACCCTAACCTAACACAAACACTAAACATAAACCTTACCCTAACACTAACCCTAACCCTAACCCTAACCCTAGCCATAAAACCCTAAATCCTAAAAGCCATAATCCCTAAAAACCCTAGAACCTGAAAACACTAGATCCTAAAAACCATAGACATTGAAGACCAGGACCCTAAAAACCCTAAACCCTAAGAACCAAAAACAGTAACCAACTGACCCTAGACTCTAGATCCTGGACCCTAGACCTTAAAAAACCAAGATAATAAAGCCCTAGACCCTAAAACACCTAGAACCTAAAAACCCCAGACCCTAAAAAACATAGACCCAAAAATTCTAGATCAAAAAACAGTAGACCCTAAAAAACTAGACCCTAAAAACACAACACCCAAAAAAGTCTAGACCCTAAATTCCCTAAACCCCAAAAAACCTAAACCCTAAAACAACTAAAGTTAAAACCCTAAACTCTAAAACCCTAAAACCTAAAAACCTTAGACCTTAAAACCCTAGACCATAAAAATCCTAGACCCTAAAAGCCCTAGATCCTAAATATCCTAGAATCTATAAACCCTAAAACCTAAAAACCCTATACCCTAAAACACTACACCCCAAAAACACTAGATCCTAAATATCCTAGACCCTAAAAATCCTAGACCCTAATTATCAAAGACCCCAAAAACCCTAGAGCCTAAAACTCCTAGAACCTAAATTCCTAAACCCTAAAAAAAAACCTAAACCCCAAAAACCCTAGACATTACAACCCATAGACCCTAAAATACTAGACGATACAAACCATAGACCCTAAAAACCGTAGACCCCTAAAAGCACTAGACCCTAAAACCCTAGGCCCTAAAAGCCCTAACCCTAAAACCTAAACCCTAAAACCCTAAACTCTAATAACTCTAACCCCTAAAATTCCTAAACTCTTAACCCCTGACCCTAGACCTTAGACTCTAGATAATAGACCCTAAAATACATAGACCCTAAAAACCCGAGACCTAAAAACCCTAGACCCTAAAAAACCTAGACCCCAAAACCCTAGATGCTTACAACCCTAAACACTAAAAACCCTAAACCTTAAAAACCCCAAAATCTAAACACTTTAGTCCTAAAAATCATAGACCCTAAAAACTCTAAACCCTAAAAACCCTAGACCCTAAAACCCTAGACCATAAAAACCCTAAAACATATAAACCATAAACCTTAAAACCCTAATCACTAAAAACCCTAAACCGTAAAAACCCTAAACCCTAAAATCCGTAAACCACTAAAACCCTAAAAGCCTAAAAACCCTAAACGTAGCCCCCGACCCTAGTCTCTAGACCCTAGATGCTAGAACCCAGACCCTAAAAAAACTTAGACAATAAAAACTCTACAACATAAAAACACTAGACCCTAAAATCCTAGACCCTAAAAAACCCTAGAAGCTAATAACCCTAGACCCTAAAAAAGCTAAACCCTAAAAAGCCTAGACCCTACAAACCTTAGACCATACAACCTAGACCCTAAAAAGCCTAGACCATAAAAACTGTAAACCCTAAAACCCTAGACCCTAAAAAGCCTAAACCGTAAAAACCCTAGACCCTAAAAACCTTAGACCATAAACACCCTAGACCCTAAAAACTCTAAACCCTAAAAACCCTAATTCCTAAAAACCCTAAACCCTAAAAACCCTAAACCCTACCAACCTTAAAACCTAAAAAGCCTAAAACCTAAAAACTCTACAACCTAAAAAACCTAGACCCTAAATCCCTAGACCCTAAAACACTAGACGATATATATCCTAGACCCTAATAACCCTAGACCCTAAAAATCCTAAAACCTAAAAGCCCTACAACCTAAAAGACCTAAACCCTAAACCCACAGAACCCTAACCTCCTGATCCTAGACCTTAGACATTAGACTCTAGGCGTTAGGCCCTAAAAACCCTAGACCCTAAAAACCCTAGACTCCGAAAATCCTAGACTCTAAAAATCATAGCTTCTAAAAACACTAGACTATAAAAGCCCTACACCCTAAAAACCCAAGATTCCAATAATCCTAGATCCAAAAAACACTATACTGTAATAAAACCTCAACCCTAAAAACCCTGAACCCTAAAACTCTAGACCCTAAATATCCTAGACTCTACAATCCCTAAACACTTCTGACCCTAAACCATAAAACCCTAAATCCTAAAAACTATAAACCCTAAAAACCCTAGACCCTAAAAATATTAACACTAAATACTAGACCCTAAAAACCCTAAAACCTAAACCCTAACACCTAAAAATCCTAAACCACAAAACCCTAAACCCTAAAATCCCTAATCAAAAACCCCATGACCCTACACCCTAGACCCTAGACCCAAAAACCAGAGAGGCTAATAACCCTAAAAACTAAAAACCCTAAACCCTAAAAACCTTAAAACCTAAAAACCCTAAATGTTAAAAACCCTAAACCCTAAAATCCATAAACCCTAAAAACCATAAACCCTAAAAACCATAAACAGTAAACTTCTGTCCCTATTCTCTAGACACTAGAACCTAAAAAACAAAGACAATAAAAGCCCTAGACCATAAAATTACTACACCCTACAAATCCTAGACCCTAAAAACCATAGAACCTAATAACACTACACTCTAAACACACTAAGCCCTAAAAACCCAAGACCCTACAAACTGTAGACAATAGAACTTATTCCCTAAAAGGCCTAGACCCTAAAAATTGTAGACCCTAAAACCCTAGACCCTAAAAACCATAAAACTTAAAAGCCCTACAACCTAAAAAACCTAAACCATAAAAACCCTAGACCATAAAAACCATAGAACATAAAAAAAAAACCTAGACTCTAGAAACCCTAAACCTTAACTGCCTGACTCTTGACCCTAGAACCTAGACCCTAAACCCTAGACCCTAGACCCTAAAAACACTAAAATCCCTAAATATTAAAAACTATAAACACTAAAATAAATAAACCATAAAATCCCTAAACCCTAAAAACCCTAATCAGTAACCCCCTGACACTAGACCCTCACTAACCTAAACACTAAAAATCTTAGACCCTAATACCCCTAGACCCTAAAAATGCTAAACCCTAAAGACCCTGGACTGTAAAAACCCTACACCATAGAACTTACACCCTAAAAACCTTAGACACTAAAAAGCCTAGCCCATAAAAACTGTAGACCATTAAATCCATACACCCTAAAAACCCAGGAAGCTAAAACCTTAGAACCTAAAGAACATAAACATAATGCCCTAGACCCTAAAAAACGTAGACCCTAAAAAAACCTAGTCTCTAAAATTCCTACACCCTAAAAACTCTAAACCCTACAACGCTAGACCCTAAAAACCCTAGACCTTAAAAACCATAAACCCTAAAAAACCTAAACCCTAAAACTCTAAACGCTAAAAAACCTAAATCCTAAAATGCTAAACCCTAAATACCCTAAACCCTAAAAAACCTAAACCCTAAAAACCCTAACCCCTAAAACCCCTAAACCCTAACCCCCTGACCTTTGACCTAGACACAAGACCCTAGATACTAGACCCTCACTAACCAAAACACTAAAAATCCTAGACTAAAAACCCTAGAACCTAAATATCAGTACACCCTAAAATATCAGAGATCCTAAAAATTCTAGACCCTAAAAACCTTAGAACCTAAAAAACCTAGACGCTAATAGCCCTAAACACTAAAAGCCCTAAACCCTAAAAACCCTAAACCCTAAAAACCCTAGACCCTAAAAACACTAGACCCAAAAACCCTAGAAGAAAAAAACCCTAGACCCTAAATCCTATAGACCCTAAAATTCCTAGACCCTAAAAACCCTGAACACTAAAAACTCTAAAACCTAAAACCAAAAACCCTAAACCCTAAAAACCCTAAACCTTAAAAAATCTACTCCCTAAAATCCATAAATCCTAAAAAGCCTAAACCATAATACACTAAACATTAAAAACCCTAAACCTTAAAAAACATAAACCCTAACATCCACAAACCCTAAAAAACCCTAGACTCTAGAAAACCTAGACCCTAAAAGCCATAGACCCTAAAAATCCTAGACTATAAATACCATAGGACCTAAATCCATATACTCTAAAATCTCTAAACGCTAAAAACCCTAAAGCTTAAAATCCCCAAATTCTAAAAACTCTAAAACCTAAAAACTCTAGACCGTAAATAACCTAAACCCTAAAAACCCTAGACTCTAAAACACCTAGACCCTAAAAATTCTAAATGCTAAAACCCTAGACCCTACAAACCCTAGACTCTAGACCCTAGACCAAAGACTCTAGACCCTAAAAACCATAGACCCTAAAAACCCTATACCATAAAAACCCTAGACCCTAGACCTTAAACTGTAAAATCTAGACCCTAAAAACCCTAGACCCTAAAAACACTAAACACTACAAACCCTAAAGCCCTGACCTTTGACCCTAGACCATAGACACAAGATCCTAGACCCTAAAAATCCTAGACCCTTAAAACCCTAGACCCTAAATATCCTACACCCTAAACACCCTAAACCGTAAAAACCCTAGACTCTAAAAACCCTAAACCCTCATAACCCTAAACCCTAAAAACACTAAATCCTTAAAACCATAAACCCTAAATTCCCTAGATCCTAAAAACACTAAATCCAAAAAACCATACACAATAAAAGACCTAGACTCTAAAAACCCTAAACCCTAAAAACTCTACAGGCTAAAAACCCTAAAGCCTAAAACCCTAAACCATCTAAACCCTAAAACCTAAAAACCATAAACTCTAAAAATCCTAAACCCTAAAAACCCTAAACCATCTAAACCCTAAACCCTAAAAGCCCTAAATCCTAAAAACCCTAAACTCTAAAAACCCTAAACACTAAAAACCTTAAACCCTTACCCCTGGACCCTAGACCCTAGATACTAGATCCTAAAATCCATAGAACCTAAAAACCCAAGACCTACAAACCCTAGACCATAAAAAACCTAGGCCCTAAAATCTCTTGACTCTAATACACTTAGACACAAAAAACTCTAAACAATAAAAACCATAAACCCTAAAAACCCTAGGCCCTAAAAATCCTAGACTTTAATACAACTAGACCCTAAAAACTCTAAACAATAAAAACCATAAACCCTAAAAACCCTAGACACTAAAAACTCTAAAACCCTAGTCCTAAAAACCATAGACCCTAAAAACCCTAAATCCTGACAAACCTAAACCAAAAAACCCTAAATAATAAAATTCATAAACCCTAAAATACATAACACTCAAAACCCTAAAAGTAACCCCCTGACATAAACCCTACAACCTAGACCCTAGACCCAAGACCCTAGAGCCTAGACTATAATAAACCCAGACATTAAAAACACTATACCCTAAAGACCTTAGACCCTAAAAACCATAGTTCCTAAAAAAACTAGTTGCTAAAACCCTTGACCCTAATAAATCCTAGACCCTAAAAACCCTACTTCCTAAAAAAAACTAGTCCCTAAATACCTTTGACCCTAAAACACTATACTCTAAAAATCCTAGACGCTAATAACCCTAGACCCTAAATACCCTCGACCCTAAAAAACCTATACCCTAAAAATTCTAGACCCTAAAAACCCTAGACACTAAAAGCCCTAGACTCTTTAAATCCTAAACCCAAAAACCTTAAACCCTGAACCTAGACCCTAAAAAACCTAGACCCTAAAAACCCTAAACCCTAAAAGCCCTAAACCCTAAAAATCTTAGAGCCTAAAATCCCTAGACCCCTAAAAACCCAAGACCCTAAAAAACTAAAACCTAAAATCCTTAAACCCTAACCCCATGTCCCTAGACTCTAGTCCCTGGACCCTTGACCCTAAAACACCTATAATCTAAAAACCCTAGAACCTAAAAACTATAGACCCTAAAAGCCCTAAAACCTAAAAGCCCTAAACCGTAAAACCCTAAACCCTAAAACCCTAAGCTTTAAAACCCTAAACCCTAACCCCCTTACCCTAGATCCTAACTGTAGACCATAGACCCTAAAAACCCTATACCCTAAAAACCCTATATCCTAAAAACCCTATACCCTAAAAACCCTAGACCCTAAAAACCCTAGACCCTAAAACCTGTGCTTCAGAGCTGTGGCACAGTGACAGTGAGTAAATACTGTGCGACATTATTCATTCACTGGGAGTGTGTGTTTTGACCATTGGTGTGTGTGCTGCTTCATTGTGTGAATTCTGTGATTCCTTCATAGTTACATTTACACCATGGGCGTGAGTGCTGAGACACTGAGTGTTCTGACAGTGTGAGAGACTCCTGTGAGAGTGTGGGTAATTGCTTTCATTCTATACTTGAGTGCATTGACAGTGTTTATGAGAACTATAATAATGTACGTGAGCCCTGCAACACTGGTCATAAGTGCTGTGACACTGTGTGAGAGTAATGGGCCAATTTGTGAGAGTGCTGTGGCAGTGTGTGTGCATGCTGTGACTTTTAGTGTTACTGTTGTGACAGTGCTAGCATGATGAAACACTGCAAGAATCTCTGATCCTGGGAGTATATGCTGTGACTTTTCGGTTGAGTGTTGTGAATCTGCTTGAGTACTGTGACTCTACATGAGTGTTGTGTCGATGTGCACAGGTCGGGAAACACGTTACATGTGCTGTGACATAATTCGAGAATAATATTTGAGTGGGAGACAGTGATTTTATAGTGACTCAGCATGGAGAGTGCCTGTGCAACAGTGCTTGCTGCACTGCAAAGGTTTTAATCACCATTTAGCCTGCTCTGACAATGTAGTATAATGCTTTCACAGTTGGTGAGAGTGTTGAGACAGTGTGTGTGTGACTGATGTGATTCTGTATGTCAATGATGTGACACAGATCTAGAGCGCTAAATCAATGTTTGAGACTGCTGTCACATTGAGGGAGCTAACTCGCTTTAGCAGAGTGCTGAGACACTGTGGTTCTCTGTGTCAATGCTGTCACACAGTGTGAGAGAGATAGCACTCTAAATTTTTCTTACCCTAACTATAAACATAAACTTATTCCTAAGCCATAGTCTAAGCCTTACCATAACTCTAAACCTAACCATAACCCTAGTACTGAACCCAATCCACATCATAATACTAACCCTAACCCTAATGCTTATCCTAACCTTACCTATGAGGGAGTGCACTGACACAACTCCAGTGTGCTGAGAGAGTATGTGTCAAAGCTGAGGTTCTTTAGTGACAATGTGTGATACAGAAACACTATATACATGCTCAGGAACTTTGAGAAAAATATGACCCTTTGAGAGAGAGCTGCTACAGTGTCTGTGAATGGAGTGAACATTTACATCAATGCTTCATACAAGGCATCAGTGTGAAAATACTATGCAAGTGTGTTCTGATGCTGGAAAAGACTGTTTACAAAGTGTTTGTCTGCTATGATTCTGTGCATCAGTGCTCTGACACAATGTGTGGGAGCTAACATTGTAAGACACTACTAACCAAACCATAATGCAACTCTACCCCATTCAAACCCCGAAGGTAACCCTAATGGTAATGAAACCCCAACACTGAATCTATATCTAAACCTAACCCTAACACCAAGACTAACCCTTATTCGAAATATGACACAATCTTTGTGGGAGTACTTTCACACATTGCAAACAGCTTTGACAGTGTGTGTGTGAATGCTATTATTCTGCTAGTTACCACTCTGACACAGTGAGAGAATGCTAGAATATTCTGAGCAGAGTGCACTAACAGTGTGGAGTGCTTTGATTTTTTGCCAGAGGGCTGTGGCAGTCTTTTTGAGTGCTGGCAATGTGTGTGTGTGTGTGTGTGTGTGTGTGTGTGTGTGTGTGTGTGTGTATGTGTGTATAAAATTGTACCTGAGTGCTGTGGTCTTTAAGAGAGCAATGCGACTCTTTCTGAGAGGGTTGAACTGGTGTGTGTTACAGGTGTGAATCTGTGCTCCAGAGCTGTGACAAAATGAGGGTGAGAAAACGCTGTGTGACAATACTCTTTCCCTGGGAGAGTGTGTTTTGACCAATGATGAGTGTTCTGACTCAGTGTGTGAATACACTGATTCCTTTATAATTGAATTTACACCATGGGTGTGAGTGTTAAGAAACTGTTTGAGTACTCAGACAGTGTGAGAGAGTCCTGTGAGAGTGTTGGTAGGTGCTTTGATTCTATATGTGAGTGCATTGACAGTGTTTATGAGAATTACAGCATTGTACGTGAGCCCTGAAACAATGGGCATAAGTGCTGGGACACTGTGTGAGAGTAATGGGCCACTTTGCTAGAGTGCTGTGGTAGTGTGTGTGCATGCTGTTAATTTTAGTATTAGTGTTGTGACCGTGCTAGCATGATGAATAATTGTGCGAGAAATTCTGACACTGGGAGTATGATCTGTGACATTGGGGTTGAGTTTTGTGATATCGGCTTGAGTACCGTGACTCTGCATGAGTGTTGTGTCTATATGTGCAGGTTGGGAAACACGTTACATGTTCTGTGACATATTTTGAGAGTAATTTGTGAGTGCAGAGAGTGTTGTCATCATGATTTCAGCATGGAGTGCACCTGTGCATCAGTGCTTGATGCACTGCAAATGTGTTAATCACCGTTTGAGTCTACCCTGACACTATAATAGAGTGCTTTCACATTTGGAAAGAGTGTTGAGACAATGTTTGTGAGTGCCGTGAATCTGTATGTCAATGATA
>JANBXA010000376.1:0-88840 GCA_030556225.1 Cricetiscus sungorus | reverse complement strand
GACCCTAAAAATCATAGTCCCTAAAAACCCTAGACCATAAAACCCCTAGACCCTAAAAACCCTAGTCCCTAAAATCCCTGGACCCTAAAAATACTACACACTAAAACTTCTAGAAACTAAAACCCCTAAATCCTAAAAACATTAAATCCTGAATACCCTAGACCCTAAAAACCTAGACCCTAAAAATCATAGACCCAAAAACCACTAGACCCTGAAAACCCCAACCCTAAAAACCACAAAACCTAAAATCCCTAAAACTAAAAACCCTAAACCCAAAAGCCCTATACCCTTAGAACCCTAAACCTTAAAATACCTAACCTCCCAAAAATAAATCCGAAACAATAAACAATAAAACCCTATACACTAAAACCCTCAAAAACCTAAATCCCTAAATTTCATACACCCTAAAAATACTAGACCCTAAAAAACCTAGATCCTAAAAACCCTAGAACCTAAAACCACTAGACTCTAATGAACCTAGACCCTAAATATGCTACACCATAGACCCTAGTCTCTAAATCCTTGACCCTAAAAACCATAGACCCTGAAAGCCCTAGACCCTAAACCTTAGACATTAGACCGAAATCCTAAAAACACTAGACCCTAAAATCACTGGACCCTAAATAAACTAGACGCTAAAAAAACTAGACCCTAAAAATTATAGACCCTTAAAAACCTAGCCCCTAATAAACCTATACCCTAAAAACCCTAATCCCTAAGAACCATAAACCCTAAAAATCCTAGACCCTAAAAACACTAGACCCTAATATCCAAGACCCAAAATCCTAGACCCTAAAAACCTAGACCATAAAAACCCTTGCCCCTAAAATCCTTAGACCCTATAAACTCTAAACCCTAAAAACACTAAACCCTAAAACACCTAAACCCCAATCTCATGACCCTAGACACTAGACCCTAGAACCTAGACCCTAAAAACCCTAGACGCTAAAACCCTAGACCCAAAAAACCCTAGACCCCAAAAGCCCTAGATGCTAAAAACCCTAAAAACTAAAAACCCTAAACCCTAAAATCAATAAAGCTTAAAACCCTAAAACCTAAAAACCCTACAGCCTAAAAACCCTAAACCTTAACCCCCAGACCCCAGACCCTACACCCTAGACAACAAAAATCTAGACCATAAAAACCCTAGTCCCTAAAAACACTTGACACTAAAAACCCTAGATTCTAATAAACTTGTACACTAAAAATGCTATACCACAAAAACCCTAGACACTAAAAACCCTAGACCATAAAAACCCTAAACCCTAAAATCCTAAACCCTAAAAACCCTATACCCTAAAAAACCTATACCCTAATAAACCTAGATGATAATAACAATAAATCTGAAAACACTAGATCCAAAAAACGCTAGACAATAAAACCCCTAGACCTTAAAAATCATAGACCCTAACCTTAGACCAAAAAAGACTACACCATAATAACCCTAGAACCTAATACCACTAGACCCTAAAAACAATAAACCCTGAAAATCCTAGAACCTAAAAACACTAGGCCCTTAATACCCTAGACCCTAAAAACTCAAAACAATAAAAACCCTAAAACCAAAAACCCAAAAAACTAAAAAAAAAAATCCTAAAAACCTAAACCCTAAAAACCCTAAATCTTAAAAAACATAAGACCCCCAAAAATAATCGATCCTAAACCCTAAACAATAAACCCTATACACTAAAAACCATAAACCTTAAAAAACCTAAATCCCTAAATTTCATACAATTTAAAAATCCTAGAACCTAAATACCCTAGACCCTAAAACCCTAGACCCCAAAACCCCTAGACATTAAAGAACTTAGACTCTAAATATAAGAGACCATAGACCCTAGTCCCTAGATCCTAGACCCTAAAAAACATAGACCCTCAAAGCCCTAGACCCTAGACATTAGACATTAGACCCTAGACCCTAATAACACTAGACCCTAAAATCATTGGAACATAAATAACCTAGACCTTAAAAACCTAGAACCTAAAATTTCTAGACCCTAAAAAACCCAGGCCCTAATTAACCAAGACCCTAAAAACCCTAAACCCTAAGAACCCTAAACTCTAAAAACCATAGACCCTAAAAAGCCTGGACCCTAAAAATCCTAGACCCTAAACCTTAGAACTTAAAAACCCTAGACCCTAAAACCCCTAAGCCTAAAATCCCTAGACCGTATAAACTCTAAACCCTAAAAACACTAAACCCTAAAACACCTAAACCCTAATCCCCTGACCCTAGACACTAGATCCTAGAACCTAGACCTTTAAAAGCCCAGACAGTAAAACCCTAAACCCAAAAAACCCTAGGCCCATAAAGCCCTAGACGCATAAAACCTAAAACCTAAAAACCTTAAATCCTAAAAACAATAAACCCTAAAACCCTCAAAACTAAAACCCATAATCCATAAAAGACCTAAACCCTAAAACCCTAAAACTGATAAACCCTATAAACTAAAAACCCGACACCCTAAAAACCCTCAACCCTAACCCTCAGACCCTTGACCCTACACCCTAGAACCTAGAACCTAAAACCTAAAAATCTAGACCCTAAAAACCATAATCGCTAATAAACATAAACCCTAAAACCCCTAAAACTGAAAAAAACCTGAACTCTAAAAACCCTAAAACCTAAAAACCCAGACCCTAAAAACCTTGATCCTAAAAACCCTAGAACCTAAAATCCATAAACCCTAAAAACACTAAACCCTAAAATCCCTAAAACCTAAAAGTCCTTGACCCCAAAAGTACTACACCCTCAAAAACCTAGACGTAAAAAACCCTAGACCATAAAAACCCTAAACCATAAAGATCCTAAACCCTAAAATCCCTAGACTCTAAAAACAATATACCCTATTAAACCTAGACCCTAACAACACTAAACCCTAAAAACACTGGACCCAAAAAAACCTAGACCCTAAAACTCCTAGACATTACAAAACCTAGACCCTAAAAACCCTAGACCTTAAAAACCATAGACACTAAAAACCATAGACCAAAAACTCCTACACCCTAAAAACCCTAGAACCAAATACCCCTAGACACTAAAAACACTAAATCCTGAAAACCCTAGACCCTAAAAGCCTGGACCCTAAAAACTCTAAATCCTAAAAACCATAAAACATAAAAACCCTAAAACCAAAAAAACCCTAAACCCTAAAAACCCTAAACCCTAACCTGCTGACTCTAGACCCTAGACCCTAGACCATAGACCCTAGACCATAGACCCTAGACCCTACAACCTACACCCTAGATCCTAGACCCTAAAAACCCTAGACCCTGAAAAACCTAGACTCTAAAATCCTAGCCCCTGAAAACCCTAGACTATAAAAACCCTACAACCTAAAAACATTAGACACTAATAAAAGCAGACCATAAAAACACTATACTCTAAAAAACCTTGACCCTTGAAATCCTAAACCCTTAAACCCTAGACCCTAAACACTCTAGACCCTAAAAACCATAAACTCTAAAATCCTAAACATTAAACATTTAGACCCTAATAAAACTATACCCTAAAAAAACAAAACCCTAAAATCCTAGACCTTAAAAGCTTAGACCCTAAAAATTCTCAACCCTAAATAACCTAGACCCTAAAAACCCTAGACCCTAAAAACTCTAAACCCTAAAAACACTAAACTCTAAAAACTCCAAAACCTAGAAACCCAGGACCCTAAAAACTACACCCTAAAAACCTTGATCCTAAAAACCCTAGAACCTAAAATCCATAAACCCTAAAAACACTAAACCCTAAAATTCCTAGAACCTAAAACTCCTTGACCCTAAAAATACTACACACTAGACCTTAAAAACCCTAGACCATAAAAACCCTAAACCATAAAGATCCTAAACCCTAAATCACTAGATCCTAAAAACAATATACCCGAATAAACCTAGGTCCTAACAACGCTAAACCCTAAGAACACTAGATCCAAAGAAACCTAGACCCTAACCTCCTGAACCTAGACCCTAGAAACCCTAGACCCTGAAAATCCTAGACTCGAAAAATTCTATCTCCTAAAATCACTAGACTATAAAAACTCTACTCCCTAAAAACCCCAGAACCTAATGACCCTAGATCCTAAAACACTATACTGTAAAAAAAACCTCAACCCTAAAAACCCTGAAACCTAAAATTCTACACCCTAAACACCCTAGTGTAGCATGTCTATATTCTGCCCACCTGCTGCTATTCTGGCGCGCCAGCCCCAAATAACACTCAGAGACTCGGTATTTCATAAAATCCTGTATGCCAGTTACCATTATTGTTTATGAGCTAGATCTGTCTTAATTATTAACCCATTTCTATTTATCTAAGTATTTCCACATGGTCATCTTATCGGAGAGCCACCACCGGCGTCTTCTTTCTCCATGCTCTACATCCTGACTCCTCCTAACAACTTCCTCTTTCTTCCTTATACTCTCCTAGCCCTGCCTATCTATTTTCCTATTGGCCTACAGGGCTTTATTAATTAACCAGTATGAAAAACTTATTTACAGAATAACATCTCCCATCACCCTAGATCCTAAAAACCATACACCCTAAAATCCTAAATCCAAAAAACCTAGACCCTAAAAACCGTAGACCCTAAAAGAACTATACCCTAAAAACATTAAGCCCTAAAAATCTTAGACCTTAAAAAGTCTAGACCCTAAAAAACTGTACACCCTAAATAACCTAGAACCTAAAAACCCTAGGTCCTAAAAACCTAGTCCCTATAAATATAAACCCGAAAGCTTAAAAACCCTTAACAGAAAAAACCCTAAAACCCAAAACCCGAGCTCCTAAAAACCCTAGACCATAAAACCCTAGATCCTAAAAACCCTAAACTCTAAAAACCCAAAACCCCAAAAACCCTACACCCTTAACCTCCTGACCCAAGACCCTAGAACCTAGACCCTAAAAACCCAAGACCGTTAAACACTAGACCCTAAAACCCTACACCCTAAACACACTAGACCATAAAAACCCTAGACTCTAAAAAACCTAAACCCTTATAAGCCTAAACCATAAAACCCTACATCCTGAAAGCCATGAACCCTAAAAATTCTAGAACCTAAAAACACTGGATCCTGAAAACCATAGACAATAAAAGACCTAGACCCTAAAAACCCTTACCCTAAAATCCCTAAAGCATAAAAACCCTAAAGCATAAAAACCTAAACCCTACAAACTTTAAAACTTAAAAACCCTAAGCCGTAAAAACCCTAAGCCCTAAAAAGCCTAAACTCTAAAATCCCTAAACCCTAAAAAAACCTAGACACTAAAAACCCTAGACCCAGAAAACCATAGACCCTAAAATCTCTAGACCCGAAACCCTAAACCCTAAAAACCCTAAACCCTAAAAACCCTAAAATCTAAAAACCCTAAAACCTAAAAAGCCTAAACACTAAAAACCGTAAACCCTAAAAAACCATAAATCATAAAAACCCCAAACCACAAAACCCTAAACACTAAAAACCCAAAATCTTAAAAAACTAAACCCTGAAATCCAAAAACTGTAACAACCCTAGACACTAAAAACACTAGACCCTAAAAACACTAGACCCAGAAATCCTAGACCATATAAACTGTACAACCTAGAAACATGAGACCCTAAAATCCTAGGCATTAAAACCATAAACTCTAAAAACTCTAGAGCCTAAAAACTCTGGACCCTAAATCCCTAAACCCTAAAAACCCAAAACCCAAACACCATAAAACTTTACCCCTGACCCAAGACCCTAGACCATAGACCCTAGAACCTATACCCTAAAAACCCGAGATGCTAAAATCCCAGAACCCAAAAGAACTGTAAACCCTTACCCCTGACCCAAGATGTTAGACCATAGACCCTAGAACCTACACCCTAAAAACCCGAGACCCTTAAACACTAGACCGTAAACCCTACACCCTAAACACACTAGAACCTAAAAACCCTAGACTCTAAAAATGCTAAACCCTTATAACCCTAAACCATAATACCATAAAGCCTAAAATCCATAAACACTAAAAACTGTAGACCCTAAAAACACTAGATCCTAAAAACCATAGACACTAAAAGACCTAGACCCTAAAAACTCTAAACCCTAAAAACTCTAAAGACTAAAAACCTTAAACCCTACAAACTTTAAAACTAAAAACCCTAAATCCTAAAACCCTAAAACCTAAAAACCCTAAACACTAAAAACCCTAAACCTTAAAACCCATAGACCCTTAAAAACCTAGACGCAAAAACCCTAGACCCTAAAACCTTTAGACCCACAAAAACATACACACTAAAATCCCTAGATCCGAAACACTAAACACTAAAAATCCTAAAACCTAAAAACCCTAAACCCTAAAAACCCTAAACCTTAAAACACCAAAACCCTAAAAATCGTAAATCATAAAAACCCTAAACCATAAAACATTAAACACTAAAACCCCAAAATCTTAGAAAACCTAAACCCTAAAATCCATAAAACCTAAACACCCTAAACCCAAAAAATCCTAAAACCTCAAAACCCTAGACCCTAAAAACCCTACACCCTAAAACACCTGGACCCTAAAAACCCTAGAACATAGACCCAAGACCATAGACCTAAGACCCTAAACACGATAGACCCTGTAATCCTTAGAACATAAAAACCAGACACTGTAAAAATGCTAGGCCCTAAAAACCCTAGATCCTAGACCTTAGCCCTTAGGCGCTAGACTCTAAAAACCCTAGACCCTAAAAACCCTAAACCCTAAAATCCCAAAACCCAAAAAACCCTATACCCTTACCCCCTGACCCTAGACCCTAGACCCTAGAACCTAGAACTTAGACACTAAAAACCCGACACCCTTAAACACTAGACCCTAAAATCCTATACCCTAAACACACTAGACCCTAAAAAACCTAGACTCTAAAAACCCTAAACCCTTCTAAACCTAAACCATGAATCCCTAAATCCTAAAAGCCATAAACCCTAAAATCCCTAGAACCTAAAAACACCAGATACTAAAAACCATAGACACTAAAATACCTAGACCCTATAAACTTTAAAACTTAAAAACTCTAAACCATAAAAAGCATAAACTCTAAAAACCCTAAAAATCCTAGACCTAAAAACGCTAGACCCTTAAAGGTAAAGACCCAGAAAACCATAGACCCTAAAATCCCTAGATCCAAAATCCTAAACCCTAAAACCTCTAAAACCTAAAATCCCTAAACACTAAAAAATGTAAACCATAAAAACCCTAAACCCTAAAATACCTAAACCCTGAAAACCATAAATGCTAAAAACCCTAAACCATAAACACTAAAATCCAAAAATCTTAAAGAACCTAAACTCTAAAATCCAAAAACCCTAAAAACACTAGACACTAAAAACACTAGACCCTAAAAACCATAGACCCTAAAAATCCTCGACCATATAAACCGTAGACCATAAGAACAATAGACCCTGAAAAAATAGGTCCTAAAACCATAAACTCTAAAAATTCTAGAGCTTAAAAACCCTAAACTCAAAAAGTCCTAAAACCACAAAACCCTAGACCCTAAAAACCCTGGACCCTAAAAACCCAAGAACATTATCCCTAGACCATAGACCCTAGACCCTAAAAAACATAAACCCTGCAACCCCTAGACCATAAAAACCCTAAACCATAAAATCCCTAGACCCTAAAAGCCCTAGATCCTACACCTTAGACCTCAGACACTAGAATCTAAAAACCCTTGACCCTAAAAACCCTAGACACTAAAAACCCTAAACAAAAAAAAGCCAAAACCCCAAAAAACCCTAAACCCTTACCCCCTGACCCAAGTCCCTAGACAATAGACCTGAGAAACTAGACCTTAATATCCGAGACCAATAAACACTAGACCCAAAAACCCTACACCCTAAACATACTAGACCCTAAAAAAGCCTAGACTCAAAAAACCCTAAACCCCTATAACCCTACACCATAAAACCCTAAATCCTAAAAGCCATAATCCCTAAAAACCCTAGAACCTGAAAACACTAGACACTAGATCCGAAAAACCATAGACATTAAAGACCAAGACCCTAAAAACCCTAAATCTTAAAAACCCTAAACAGTAACCTACTGACCCTAAACTCTAGACCCTAGAACATAGACACTATACCCTAAAAATCTTAGACCATAAAAACATACACCATAAAAACTCTAGACCCTAAAATCCTGGACCCTAAAAACCCTAAAACCTAAAAACCCAAAACTCTAAAAACCCGATACAGTAACCCGCTGACCCTAGACTTTACATCCTGGACCATAGACCCTAAAAAACCAAGACAATAAAGCCCTAGACCCTAAAAACCCTAGACCCTACAAAACGTAGACCATAGAACATAGTCCCTAAAAGGCCTAGACACTAAAATGTCTAGACGATATATATCCTAGACCCTAGAAACCCTAGACCCTAAAAATCATAAACCTAAAAAACCTAAATCCTAAAAATCCTAGACCTTAAAAACCTTAGACCACAAAAACCAAGACCCTAAAAACCCTAAACCCTAACTGCATGACCCTAGACCCTAGACCCTAGAACCTAAATATCCTAGACCCTAAAAACCCTAGGCCCTGAAAAACCAGGACTATAAAAACCCTATCCCCCTAAAATCACTGGACTATAGAAACCCTGCACCCTAAAAACCATAGACCCTAATAACTCTAGACCCCAAAAACAATATACTGTAATAAACCTCAACCCTAAAACCCTGAATCCTAACACCCTAGACCACAAACACCCTAGACCCTAAAAACCATAAACCCTAAAATCCTAAAGTTTAACAAACCTAGACCATAAATCCTAGACCCTAAAAAACTGTACCCTAAAAACTCTAAACCCTAAAAATCCTAACCTTAAAAAGCCTAGGCCTAAAAAGAGGAGACCCTAAATAAACTAGATCCAAAAAACTCTAGATCCTAAAACACCTAGACCCTAAAAACCCCAGACCATAAACACTATACATCAAAAACACTAGACCCTAAAAATTCTAGACCCTAAAAATCCTAGACCCTAATTATCAAAGACCCCAAAAACCCTAGGACCTAAAACTCCTAGACCCTAAATTCCTAAACCCTAAAAAAACCTAGACCAAAAAAAAACCTAGAAATTAAAACTCATAGAGCCTAAAATGCTAGACCCTAAAAAACGTAGACCCTAAAAACTGTAGACCCTAAAAGCACTGGACCCTAAAACCCTAGGACCTAAAAACCCTAAACCCTAATATCCTAAACACTTAAAACCCTAAACTCTAAAAACTCTAACCCCTAAAATCCCTAAACTCTTACTCCCTGACCCTATACCTTAGACCCTAGATAATAGATCCTAAAATACATAGACCCTAAAAACCCCAGACCTAAAAACCCTAGACCCTAAAAAACCTAGACCCCAAAACCCTAGAATATAAAAACCCTAAAACCTATAAACCATAAACCTTATAACCCTAAACACTAAAAACCCTAAACCCTAAAAACCCCAAAATCTAAACACCCTAGTCCTAAAAATCATAGACCCTAAAAACTCTAAACCCTAAAAACCCTAGACCCTAAAACCCTAGACCATAAAAACCCTAAAACCTATAAATCATAAACCGTAAAACCCTAAATACTAAAAACCCTAAACCTTAAAAACCCTAAACCCTAAACTCCGTAAACCACTAAAACCCTAAAAGCCTAAAAACCCTAAACAGTAGCCCCCTGATCCTAGTCTCTAGACCCTAGATGCTAGAACCCAGACCCTAAAAAAACTTATACAATAAAAACCCTACACCATAAAAACACTAGACCTTAAAATCCTAGACCCTAAATACCCTAGAAGCTAATAACCCTAGATCCTAAAAAAGCTAAACCCTAAAAAGCCTAGACCCTACAAACTTTAGACCATAGAAACTATACCCTAAAAAGCCTAGACAATAAAGACTGTAGACCCTAAAACCCTAGACTCAAAAAACCCAGTACTCTAAAAACCCTAGACCATAAACACCCTAGACCCTAAAATCTCTAAACACTAAAAACTCTAAACCCTAAAAACCCTAAAACCTAAAAACCCTAAACCCTGAAAACCCTAAACCCTAACAACCCTAAAACCTAAAAAGCCTAAAACCTAAAAACTCTACAACCTAAAAAACCTAGACCCTATATCCCTAGACCCTAAAACACTAGACAATAGGTATCCTAGACCCTAATAAACCTAGACCCTAAATATCCTAAAACCTAAAAGCCCTACAACCTAAAAAACCTAAACCCTAAAAACCCAGAACCCTATCCTCCTGACCCTAGACACTAAACCCTAGACGTTAGACCCTAAAAACCCTAGACCCAAAAACCCTAAACCCCGAAAAACCTAGAGTCTAAAAATCCTAGCTTCTTGAAACACTAGAGTATAAAAGCCCTACACGCTAAAAACCCAAGATCCTAATAACCCTAGATCCTAAAAACATTATACTGTAAAAAAAAAACCTTGACCCTAAAAACCCTGAACCCTAAAACTCTAGACCCTAAATATCCTAGACCCTAAAAAACATAAACCCTAAAAAACCTAGACCATAAAAGCCCTGAACCCTAAAACGTTAGACCCTAAATACTCTAGATCCTAAAAACCAAAAATCATAAAAAACCTAGACCATAAAAACATAAACCCAAAATACCCTAAAGATTATAAACCCTAAACATAAAAAAACCCTAAAACCCAAAACCCTAGATCCTAAAATCCCTAGACAGTAAAAACGCTAAACACTAAAAACCCTAGAATCTAAAGACCCTAGACCCTAGACCCTAAACCATAGACCCTGAAACACCTAGACCATAAAAACCATAAACAATAAAAACCCTAGAACCTAAAATCCCTAAACCCCAAAAACCCAAAACCCAAAAAACCCTAAACTCTTACCCCCTGACTCCCGACCCTAGTCCATACCCTAGAACCTAGACCCTAAAAACCCTAGACCCTTAAAACCCTAGACCCTAAAAAACCTACACCCTAAACAACCTAAACCCTAAACATCCTAGACTCTAAAATCCCTAAACACTTATGACCCTAAACCATAAAACCCTAAATCCTAAAAACCATAAACCCTAAAAACCCTAGACCCTAAAAATTTTAACACTAAATAATAGACCCTAAAAACCCTAAAACCTAACCCTCACACCTAAAAATCCTAAACCACAAAACCCTAAACCCTAAAAACCCTAAACCCAAAAAGCCTAAAGTCTAAAAACCCTAAACACTAAAATCCTTAAACCCTTACACCCTGATCCTAGACCCTGGAGACTAGACCCTAGATACTATATCCTAAAATCCATAGACCATAAAAACCCGAGACCTAAAAACCCTAGACCGTAAAAACCCTTGGCCCTAAAAACTCTAGATCCTAAAAACCGTAAACAATAAAACCCATAAACCCTAAAAACCCTAGACACTAAAATCTCTAAAACCCTAGTCCTAAAAACCATAAACCCTAAAAACCATAAACCCTAAAAACCCTAAACCCTAAAAACCCTAAACCAAAAAAACCCTAAATAATAAAATCCATAAACCCTAAAAACCATAACACTCAAAACACTAAAAGTAACCCCTGACATAGACCCTAGACCCTAGACCTTAGACCCAAGACCTTAGACCCAGGACTCTAGAGCCTAGACCCTAATAAACCTAGACATTAAAATCACTAGACCCTAAAAACCCTAGACCCTAAAAACCCTAGTTCCTAAAGAAAACTAGTCACTAAAACCATTGACCCTAAAAACCCTAGACCCTAAAAACCCTAGTTCCTAAAGAAAACTAGTCACTAAAACCATTGACCCTAAAAACCCTAGACCCTAAAAACCCTAGTTCCTAAAAAAAACTAGTCCCTAAATACACTTGACCCTAAAAACACTATACTCTAAAAATCCTAGGCCCTAATAACCCTAGACCCTAAAAATCCTTGACCCTAAAAACCCTAGACCCTAAAAACCCTAGACCCTAAAAACCCTGAACCCTAAAAGACCTAAACGCTAACAAACTTAGAGCCTAAAATCCCTAGACCCCTAAAAACCCAAGACCCTAAAACACTAAAACTTAAAATCCTTAAACCCTAACCCCATGTCCCTAGACCCTAGTCCCAAGACCCTTGACCCTAAAAAACCTAGAATCTAAAAACCCTAGAACCTAAAATCTACAGACCCTAAAATCCCTAAAACCTAAAAGCCCTAAACTGTAAAATCCTAAACCCTAAAATCATTAAACCCTAAAAACCCTAATCCCGAAAACCCTAAGCTTTAAAAACCCTAAACCCTAACCCCTTACCCTAGATCCTAACCATAGGCCGTGGACTCTAAAAACCCTAGACCCTATAAACCCTAGACCCAAAAAACCTAGACCGTAAAACCTGTGCTTCAGAGCAGTGGCACAGTGATAGTGAATAAATGCTGTGAGACACTATTCATTCACTGGGAGAGTGTGTTTTGACCATTGGTGTGTATGCTGCTTCATTGTGTGAGTTCTGTGATTCCTTCATAGTTACACTTACACCATGGACATGAGTGCTGAGACACTTAGTGTTCTGACAGTGTGAGAGACTCCTGTGAGAATGTTGGTAATTGCTTTGATTCTATACTTCAGTGCATTCACAGTGGTCATGAGAACTACAATAATATACGTGAGCCCTGAAACACTGGTCATAAGAGCTGTGACAGTGTGTGAGAGTAATGGGCCATTTTGTGAGAGTGCTGTGGCAGTGTGTGTGCATGCTGTGACTTTTAGTGTTACTGTTGTGACAGTGCTAGCATGATGAAACACTGCAAGGATCTCTGATACTGGGAGTATGTGCTGTGACTTTACGGTTGAGTGTTGTGATTCTGCTTGAGTACTGTGACTCTACATAAGTGTTGTGTAAATGTGCGCAGGTCGGGAAACACATTACATGTGCTGTGACATAATTCAAGGGTCATATTTGAGTGGGAGACAGTGGTTTTATAGTTATTCAGCATGGAGAGTGCTTGTGTATCAGTGCTTGATGCACTGCAAAGGTTTTAATCACCATTTAGCCTGCTCTGACAATGTAGTAGAATGCTTTCACATTTGGTGAGAGTGTTGAGACAGTGTGTGTGAGTGCTGTGATTCTGTATGTCAATGATGTGACACAGATCTAGAGCACTAAATCAATGTGTGAGACTGCTGTCACATTGAGGGAGCTAACTCGCTTTAGTAGAGTGCTGAGACACTGTGCTTCTCTGCGTCAATGCTGTCACACAGTGTGAGAGAGGTAGCACTCTAAATTTTTCTTACCCTAACTATAAACATAAACTTATTCCTAAGCCATAGTCTAAGCCTTATCGTAACTCTAAACCTAACCTTAACCCTAGTGCTGAACCCAATCCAGATCATAATACTAACCCTAACCCTAATTCTTATCCTAACCTTACCTATGAGGGAGTGCACTGACACAACTCCAGTGTGCTGAGAGAGTATGTGTCAAAGCTGTGGTTCTATTACTGACAATGTGTGATACAGAAACACTATATACATGCACAGAAACATTGAGAAAAATATGATCCTTTGAGAGAGAGCTGCTACAGTGTCTGTGAATGGAGTGAACATTTACACCAATGCTTCATACCAGGCATCAGTGTGAAAACACTATGCAAGTGTTATCTGATGCTGTGAAAGACTGTTTACAAAGTGTTTGTCTGCTATGATTCTGTGAGTCAGTGCTCTGACACAGCATGTGGCAGCTAACATTGTAAGATACTACTAACCAAACCCTAATGCTAACTCTACCCAGATCAAACCCTGAAGGTAACCTTAATGCTAATGAAACCCCAACACTGAATCTATATCTAAACCTAACCCTAACACCAAAACTAACCCTTATTCAAAATATGACAAAATCTTTGTGGGAGTACTTTCACACAGTGCAGACAGCTTTGACAGTGTGTGCGAATGCTGTTATTCTGCTGGTTACCGCTCTTACACAGTGAGAGAATGCTGGAATATTGTGAGAAGAGTGCACTGACAGTGCGGAGTGCTTTGATTGTTTGCCAGAGGGCTGTGACAGTCTTTTTGAGTGCTGGCAGTGTGTGTGTGTGTGTGTGTGTGTGTGTGTGTGTGTGTGTGTGTGGTTGAAATTGTACCTGAGTGATGTGCTCTTTAAGAGAGCAATGTGACTCTTTCTGAGAGGGTTGAAACAGTGTGTGTTAATGGTCTTAATCTGTGCTCCAGAGCTGTGACACATGAGGGTGAGAAAACACTGTGCGACACTACCCTTACCCTGAGAGAGTGTGCTTTGACCAATGATGAGTGTTCTGACTCAGTGTGTGAATTTTGTGATTCCTTTATAATTGAATTTACACCATGGGCATGAGTGCTGAGAAACTGTTTGAGTGCTCTGACAGTGTGCGAGATTCCTGTGAGAGTGTTGGTAGGTGCTTTGATTCTATATGTGAGTGCATTGACAGTGTTTATGAGAATTACAGCATTGTACATGAGTCCTGAAACACAGGGCATAAGTGCTGGGACTCTGTGTGAGAGTAATGGGCCATTTTGCTAGAGTGCTGTGGCAGTGTGTGTGCATGCTGTGAATTTTAGTATTAGTGTTGTGACCGTGCTAGCACGATGAAAAACTGTGTGAGAAATTCTGACTCTGGGAGTATGATCTGTGACAATGGGGTTGAGTTTTGTGATTTCAGCTTGAGTACCGTGAATCTGTGTGAGTGTTGTGTCAATATGTGCAGGTCGGGATACACGTTACATGTGCTGTGACATGTTTTGAGAGTAATGTGTGAGTGCAGAGAGTGTTGTCATCATGATTCAGCATGGAGTGCACCTGTGCATCATTGCTTGATGCAATGCAAAGGTGTTAATCGCCGTTTGAGTCTGCCCTGACACTATAATAGAGTGCTTTCGCACTCTATTATAAGAGTGTTGAGATAATGTTTGTGAGTGCCGTGAATCTGTATGTCAATGATGTGACACAGATCTGGTTCACTAATCAATGTGTGTGACTGCAGTCACATTGAGGGAGCTATCTCACTTTGGCAGAGTGCTGAGACACTGGTTCTGTGCTTCAGTGCTATGACACAGTTTGAGTAAGGTAGAGTTCTACATTTTTCTTACCCTAACTATAAACATAAAGCTAATCCTAAAACATAGTCTAAGCCTAACCTTCACTCTAAAACTAACATTAACCCTAGTTCTAAACATAATCCTGACCATAACACTAACCCTTACATTAATGCTTGCTTATCCTAACCTTATCCCTGAGGGAGTGCTGAGACAGTATGTGTCAATGCTGTGGTTCTACTAGTGACAATGTGTGCTACTCTGAAATCCTATATACTCTCTGAGAAACCATGAGAATAATATGACCCTTTGGTAAAGTGCTGTTACAGTGTTTGTGATTGGAGTGAACGTTTATGTCAATGCTTGTTATGAGGAGTCAGTGGGAAAACACCCTGCAAGTGTGTTCTGATGCTTAACAGAGTGCTTACAAAATGTGTGAGTGCTGTGATTCTGTACTTCAGTGCTGTAACACAGAGTGAGGGAGCTAACATTGTAAGATAATTCTAACCAAAACCTAATGCTAACTCTTCCATAATTGAAAATCCGAAGCTAACCCTAATACTAACATAACATCAACACTGAATCTACAGCTAAACCTAATACTAACACTAACCCTAACCCTAATTGTGAATATGACAAAAAAACCTTTTACGCAGTGCTTTCTCACATTGTAGACAGCTTTGACAGTGTGAGTGAATGCTTTATACAAGTAGTTACTGCTCTGACATAGTGAGAGAATTCTGGAATATTGAGGGTGCTATCACATGGTGGGAAGATTGCTGTCACAGTGTGGAGTGCTTTGATTCTGTGCCAGAGTGATGTGACAGTGTTTGTGAGTGCTGACAATGTGTGTGTTGTGTGTGTGTGTGTGTGTGTGTGTATCTACAAAATTGTACCTGAGTCCTATGCACTTTGTGAGAGTAATGTGACACTTTCCAAGAGGGTTGACACAGGAAGAGTTACAGTTGTGAATCAGTGCTTCAGAGCTGTGACACAGTGAGGGTGAGAAAACGCTGTGCGAGTGTACTCATTCACTGGGAGAGTGTGTTTTGACCATTGGTGAGTGTGGTGACTCAGTGTGAATTCTGTGATTCCTTTATAATGACATTTACACCATGGACATTAGTGGTGAGAAACTGTTTGAGTGTGATCTGACATGTGAGAAACTCCTGGGAGAGTGTTGGTAAGTGCTTTGATTCTATACCTGAGTGCATTGACAGTGTTTATGAGAACTACAACAATTTACATGAGCACTGCAACACTGTGCATAAATGCTGTGACACTGTGCTAGAGTAATGGGCCTATTTGTGAGAGTCCTGTGGCAGTGTGTGTTGCATGCTGTGAATTTTAGTGTTATTGTTGTGACTATGAAACTCCATATGAGAATCTCTGACACTGGGAGTATGTGCTGTGACATTACGGTTGAGTATTGTGATTCTGCTTGAGGACTATGACTCTGCTTTTGAGTCTGCTCAGACACTGTAGGAGACTGCTTTCATAGTTGGTGAGAGTGTTGAGACAGCGTGTGTGAGACTGCTGTGATTCTGTATGTCAATGATGTGACACAGATCTAGAGCACTAAATCAATGTGTGAGACTCCTGTCATATCGAGAGAGATATCTCGCTTTGGTAGAGTGCTGAGACATGGTGGTTCTCTGCATCAGTGCTGTTACACAGTGTGAGGAAGTAGAATTCTCCATTTTTCATACCCTAACTAAAAACATAAACCTAGTCCTAAGCCGTAGTCTAAGCTTAACCATAACTCTAAACATAACCTTAACTCTAGTGCTAAACCTAATCTTGATCATAACATGAACCTTAACTCTAGTGCTTATCATAACCTTACCTCTGAGGGAGTGCATTGGCACACCTCCAGAGTGCTGAGACTGTATGTATCAATGCTGTGATTCTATTATTGACAATGTGTGCTACTCTGAAACCCTATATACATGCTGAAAAACTGTGAGAATAATATGACCCTTTGAGAGAGTGCTGTTACAGTGTTTGTGAATGGAGTGAACATTTAAATCAAGGCTTGATACAAGACATCAGGGTGAAAACACTGTGCAAGTGTGTTCTGATGCTTTAAAACAGTGCTTACAAAATGTGTGTGTGCTTTGATTTTTGTGTGTCAGTGCTGTGACACAGAGTGAAAGATCTAATATTGTAAGATCCTGCTTACCAGAACCCTAATGCTAACTCTGCACCACTTTAAACACAAAACCTACCCTAATGCTAATGTAACCCCAACACTGAACCTATACCTAACCTAAACGTAACACTAACCCTACCTAACAGTAATTACTAACAATAATTATGAATATGACAATACCCTTTGAGGGAGGGCTTTAATACTATACAGACAAACTAGACAGTGTGTGCAATTGCTGTTATTCAGTTACTTACCGCTCTAACACAGTGAGAGAATGCTGGGATATTGAGAGTGCTATGGTTCTGAGAGAAGGGTGCCGTGACAGTGTGGAGTGCTGTGATTGTGTGCCAGAGTGTGGTGAAAGAGGTTTTGATTGCTGTCAAAATGTGTATGTGTCTGTGTGTATCTATAAAATTATACCTGTGTTCTATGCTTTTTGCTAGAGTAATGTGACTCTTTCCAAGAGGGTTGAAACAGTCTGGGTAAGAGGTGTAAATCTGTGCTTCAGAGTTGTGACACAGTGAGGGTTAGAAAATGCTGTGCAAGGGTACTCTTTCACTGGGGGTGTGTGATTTGAACAGAGGTGAGTGTGCTGACTCAGTGTATAAATTCTGTGATTCCCTTATAATTACATTTACATCATTGACGTGAGTCATGAGAAAGTGGTTGGAAGTGTTCTCTTAATGTGAGACACTCCTGTGAGAGTGTTGATAAGTGCTTTGATTCTATACATAAGTGCACTGACAGTGTATGTGAGAACTAAAACAATGTACGTGAGCCCTGCAACAATGGGCATAATTGCTGTGACACTGTGCGAGAGTAATGGGCCACTTTGCTAGAGTGCTGTGGCATTGTTTGTGCATGCTTCCACACATTGCAGACAGCTTTGACAGTGTGTAAAAATGCTGTTATTCTCTTAGTTACCACTCTGAAACAGTGAGTAATGCTGGTGTACTGAGAGTGCTATGATACTGTGAGAAGAGTGCTGTAATTGTGTGGAGTGCTTTGATTATGTGCCAGAGAGCTGTGACAGTCATTTTGAGTGCTGACAGTGTGTATGTGTGCATCTACAAAATTGTACCTGTGTGCTATGCTCTTTGCAAGAGTAATGTGACTCTTTCCGAGAGGGTTGAAACAGTGTATGTTACAGGTATGAATCTGTACTTCAGAGCTGTGACACAGTGAGGGTGACTAGAGTACTCATTCACTGGGAAAGTGTGTTTGGAACATTGGAGAATGTGCTGACTCAGTGTGTGAATTCCGTGATTCCTTTATAATTTCATTTACACCATGGGAATGAGTGCTGAGAAACTGTGTGCTCTGACAGTGTGAGAGAATCCTGTGAGAGTGTTGGTAAGTGCTTTGATTCTATACTTGACTGCATTGACAGTGTTTATCAGAACTACAATGTGCATGATCACTGCATCAATAGGCATAAGTGCTGTGACAATTTGTGAGAGTAATGGGCCACTTTGCTAGAGTGCTGTGGCATTGTGTGTGCATGCTGTGAATTAGTGTTACTGTTGTGACTGTGCTAGCACGGTGAAACACTGTGTGAGAATTTCTGATACTGGGAGTATGTGCTGTGATATTACCCTTGAGTTATGATTCCGGTTGAGTACTGTGACTCTGTGTGCGTATTGTGTCAATGTGCGCAGGTCACAAAACACATTACATGTGCTGTGACATCTTTCATGAATAATATGTAAGTGGGGGAGAGTGTTGTTATAGTGATTAAGCATGGAGTGTGCCTGTGCATCAGAGCTTGATGCACTGCAAAGTGTTAATCACCATTTGAGTCTGCTCTGAAACTGTAAGAGAGTGCTTTCACAGTTGGTGAGAGTGTTAAGACAGTGCCTTTGAGTGCTGTGAAGCAGTACATCAATGATGTGACACAGATCTAGAGCACTAAATCAATGTGTGAGACTGCTGTTTGTCACATTGAGGGTGCCATCTCACTTTGGCAGAGGGCTGAGACACTGGTTCTGTTCATTAGTGCTGTGACACAGTGTGAAAGAGGTAGAACTCTACATTTGTTTTACCACTAACTACAAACATAAATCTCATCCTAAACTGTAGTCTAAGCCTAACCGTAACTCTAAACCTAACCATAATGCTGTGCTGAACCCAGTCCAGATCATAACACTAACCATAACCCTAATGCTCATCCTAACTTTACCTCTGACGGACTGCATTGACACACCTCCAGAGTGCTGAGACTGTATGTGTCAATGCTGTGGTTCTATTAGTGACAATGTGTGCTACTCCGAAACCCTATACACTTGCTGAGAAACTCTCTCAGAATAATATGACCCTTTGTGACAGAGCTGTTACAGTGTTTGTGAATGGAGTGGAGGTTTACATCAATGCTTGATATACAGCATCAGTGCATGAACTGTGGGCATAAGTGGGCCAGTGTTTCAATGTCAGTAACTCTGGATGATATAAGCTCCCTTAGAGGTCTTTCCTCTAAAAGAGGGTTTTATATGGGGTCCAAAGTTTAGGCAAGTGAGGCCTTAGGTTTATGCTGCATGGATAGTTGGGTCCTTTGTGCTCAGAACCGACCCACCAAGATCACAAAATTTCCTCTATTTCTTTATCGTGAGTCCTTGTACTAAATTTAGGACTACAATGATATAGCTTCTAAAGATATTCAATATGGCTGTTTGGCTATTTTGATTTTGACTGTCTTTCATAAATAGTAATCAGTGTATCACCAGTATCACAATATTTCTTCTTCAACATCCTGACATTCTCCACCTCCTCATATGGTACATTTAGGAAAATGCTGTTTCCCATAGTCCTAAAATTACCCTCCAACATGGAACTTAATTTATCATCTGTATATACCCATCTACTTGTTGCCTGGTATAGGAATACAACTGACACAGATCTCTCTGAAGTGATGAAAATAGACAGAGAACAGGCTACCTAGAAACTTAGGGGAAATAAGTCATACTTGATTGTCACACAAGAATGCCTATAGCACACATCCACTACCTATTTTCCTCATGTATGTCCCATAAATTCCATGTGTCCTTAGCTGATGCCTTGATGATTTCCAGCAGTGTCTCATATCAATGGAACAGGAAAAAAATATTTATACACAGAATGTTTTCTCCCAACAACTTGCATGCTAAAAAGCCATGCAACAAAAAATCACCAAAACCTAACACACAGATCTTCACCCCACATCTCATTTTCTCTTCCCATGTATGTATCCAGTTTCACAGGTACTTCTTCCTCTTGTGTATCCCTCTATCTGTGGCTCCTATTTACACTTACATCCATGGCATCCAGTGAAATTATGTCTATCTATATTCAAATAATAATTCATATTCAGTAGGGAAATACTTTTATGTTATCAAAAGACTGATGTTTTCCCATGAAAAAGGAAAGTCTACAGGTATCATCCTCCACACTGAAGAGATCCTCCAAGATGGCTCCAAGAAGATGACCACCTCCTGGCCTCTTGGAGTCAATCTTGTGTGTTCTCTTGTAACTCTGCCTTTCCACCAGACTCCTGGAGTCAACTCTTCTGAGGCTACTAAGAGTGTGCTCAGTGGGTGTACAGTGGAGGTGTGTGAGGTACTCTACCACTTAGCAATACTAATTATGGTACTTCCACATCTTCTAAGATTTACACAAAATATACTCACACACCCGGATACAACTACAGACTCTGCACACACACACACACACACACACACACACACACACACACACACACACACAACACACACACCCAAACACACACCAATTCGCAGCCAACTTTTTAACCACCTTAGCATGAGCTGAAGCATGGCACACTGGAAGACTTTTTATAAATGATAACTTCTCAGTCCAGATAAATACTTGGCTGCCCACCACAATAGTACACACTAATATCCTAGTGTCTCTCTGGGACTGCTTATGAGCTCTCCCAGAATTTCCTGGCTAAGGAACACACAGATAATAAGCCCATAGAACATTATATATATATATATATATATATATATATATATATATATATATAGAGAGAGAGAGAGAGAGAGAGAGAGAGGACTATGTTCTGATTATTCAGATGGTGCAGTCTTTTAATTTCTGAAACTTTTCTAAGTTTTGAACAGCTGAGATGATATCTGGGTAAATAAATACCATCCAATAGGCTTTCAAATTTGATCTTGGCTGTTCTACCTAGGTGTAAGGCAAGGTCAGGTAGTTAGCAAAACTCAGCATCAGAGAGGAAGCCTATTGGGGAGTTAGGGAGAGGGAATCCTGAACTGGTCTGCATGATACCTACAGATCTGCCTGGGATCTTTTGGATTTTCTTCAGTCCATATTGTACTCTGGGTCCTTCAACTGAGATTCCCTGCCTTGAACTCTATGCCAGTTTAAATATGATCATGAGGCTAGTGCCTCCCAGACCACTTCAAAAGTTCAGGTGTTATTCTCTGTATCCAAAACTTTTTCTAAGTGTTCTCAGTGACTGAAATAAACTTGTATCCTAGGACTAGGAAAAAAATTTGTCTAAGACAAACTAAAGGAAAGCCAGACAGAAGACTGATAAAATGAATAGAAAGTATGGCAGTCAAGGATTTATGAATGGAAGAAAATGACAATCTGGCCCTGAGACACTGAATGTAGGAAAGAGATACTGGGCACTTTGTGCTTTCCAAAACTTTGGTATGGATGCTGCTGAGGATGATCAGGAACAAGTTGGGGGGTGGTACTGTGCACAAGCTGCAGGCAGTGGGAAGTGGGATGCGGAATTACATGTGTAAGGCCAGATGTAGGCCAGGATGCAGTATCCTTGTAGAATTGTCCACTGATCCTGCCTGATATGGGCACACTGGACCAAGGAGACTGACTTACCTAGGCATAGCAAGCTAAGCCTATGGTGTCCAGACATTGGCACCGGGACCCTGTTTCTTCCAATTTCTCCCCTGTGCCAAAGAGAATGCAGGAAACCTGCTTATGTCCTTAGGTCCAGCACTGATAATTCCTCCCTATGCAGCCTGCAGCCATAACAAAGAAATACCAAGATATGATGGCATAGCATGTTCTGCAAATACCTTTTGTTTCATGGCATTAGTGCACGCAGAATGGCAACTTACTCAGGACATTTTTTTTACACTCTTTCAGCCCTTTCAAAAAAACAACAAACAAATAAAAACAGAGTAACTTAGTAATTCCTTTTGCATCATACTCCAAAATAGCCAACAAACAACCAAGGCAATCCAGAAATGGAACACTTGGATTGCTGCAAGGTCTGAATACCAAGGGGTGTGGAGAGACAGGGTGTGAAGGACAGACGGGTGTCACATAACTCACAGGGCCATCTACTTCCCTGCCCTGAAAAAAATTGTTTTTGGAACCTTCCATCCCTCAGAAAACCCCAAGAGAGAACAGAGTTAGGCTGCCTGGCCAGCCTCCATACCACCCTTAGTGAACCTACAGAAACATCATCCCAGGCTGTAGCATAAGGGAACCACTTAATAAGCAAACTCATGGATGTAGTTATTGGCCTTGAGTGATGGCCCTAGCTGGCCATCCAAGTTATTATGAAGGCCACTGCCCCAAAGCATCTGAGATTGATAAATCTATCCACTTAACATGGACTCCATAATCACCTCAGCTGCCAAGTTGGCCTTTGGACAGCTAGATCATTGCAAACTGGGGAAAACTAAAATATAGTCAAGCCTTACAACCAAGAAATTGACTAACAGACAGAGTACTGAGAGGGAGGCAGGGTTGTGGTATACAAGAGTAAATGCAAATAGGAAGGTGTACAGGTGATATAGGGGTGAGACAACCAAACTCATTGAGGCCCTAATCTTAGCATTATCTTCCCACATGGCAGAAGGCTTGTCTGGGATGGACACAAGCTTAACCGAAGGCAGATGTGTGCACTCATGAGGGAATCAGCTTCATGATGTACAGATGACAAAGCTGAACTTTTGATCTACATTCCTGTGGTACCCTCCCCTCCATCAGTGTTCAGGTGGAATGGTACCAGCATATAATCTGAAACAGCAACCATCAGGGAACTTGGAACAACCTTGACATTTTCCAAGAAATCAGGCTGGCCAGTTCCCTATATTGGATACAAATGTAAAGTTTTTTTGTTGTACTGGATATTTGATTATACTCTTGTTTAAGGTATTGCACTTATGCAGCGTATTTGAAAATAATGTTTAATTAAGAAAAACATGTTAGTCCTTCTAGTGGAGACAAATATTCAGGGGGTCTGAGTCAGTCTCATGCTGGATTCCCAGCTATCATTCTGGGGGGCCCATTAGTTCCTCCTTGTAAAGGTCATCTGTCTTTATGTGTTTTACAACCTGGTCTTGTCCTCTCTCTATGCATCTGGATTCTAGTTTGACTCTGAGCAGTCTAAGAGAACTCAGACTGTGGAAACAGGATGTATTCCTGGAGGTGACTGTGCATACACATCCCCCATGGATGGATACTCCCTTAACCTAGAGACAGGAGAGAAGCCCTAGTCCCTACTTCAAATGACTTGACAGATTTACATGACCCTACCTGGAAAGCATAGCCCTACATGTGGAATGGGGATAGGAGGATGAGAGTGGAGAGGAGGGTGGTCTGGGTGCATGTGAGGTGGTAGAGATGGTAAAAAAGAGGGAGTGATGGAGGGAGAGAGGGGAAACTGGGATCAGCATGTAAAAAAAAGAAAGAGGATTAAAAAAATGAAAGAAAAACAGGTTAGTAGTTAGTCATCTTCCAATGTGGCAAATTTAGAAAATGAAAACCATAAATGTTTCTCCAACCTTGATTTACTAGAATGCTATCAGTATTGAAGCTTGCATAAGATTCTCATTTACATCAAAGTGAGGCCCTCATCAAGTACAAAATGCATTACCTCATTCCTGAGGGTAAAAACATACAGAAAGGTAAAGAGAACCTCACTCTTAGTTATCAGAGAGTCTAGAAATCTCAGCAAAAATCTCATTGACACTTACTCACGAGGCATCGCCAAAGACTTCTCAATATGCATGATTAATATATTGGCATGAATAATGGTACTGGACTTAAGGTGTCACCTGGACAACATGTTTTATGGAAGCCACAATAAGAACAATTTTAAAATTTGATATTGACTTTGAGTATCCATGTTTTTTCAGTCAAGCCAATATATGAATTAGGCAGCTGCCTCATTAGATATAAACACGGACCACATTTTTTTCTCATTCTAGCCTAAGAAGCAAATTAAAAGATTGCTGAGGAAATTAACAATGCTACACTTTCTCCATAAAAATATCTTTAAGTCTTTTAATTTTTTTAATTCATGGTTTTACTTCTGAAGGAGGAGGACATTGATCAAAAAAAGTCTTTGATTTTTTCCTGATTCTTCTCCCTGAAATTAGCTACTATAGACTCGGGTAATTCTGGTAAATTCAGGACACCATCAATGACTGTGGTGCAGCTATTCTTTGCCAAATCAAATCCCACATATGCTGGCATGAGTGGCTGTTCAGAATAATTACATTTGCAGAATAAATTATACAATGAAAATGCAGCATGCCAGGTACTCTTGCTTCTTGAGGCCATGATATGGGAATACACAATTCCACCAGGATTGCCAGGCAACTATTATAATGTTCCATTCTGTCACATTCTAGTACACAACAATATACTGACATATCTACGATTTAATCAAATTTATTATTTCCTGTCTTCTACTCATCCAAGGTGAGTTTGTTTCTTTTTGTCCTAAGGATTTCAGTTGTGCTGTTAATTATCTAATGTGAATATGCTCCATTTTCTTCATATGGGCACATAGTACAATGAACATTCCTTGTATCTCTCATTTCCTAGTTTCTCATCAGATCATTTATGTTGTGTCTATTTCTTCCTCTGTCGATGGCTCCTAAGTAAACTTGCATGGCTTCCAGGGCAGCTAGGCCTGTCTTGACCAAGAGTATATACCATACTTGGTTGGGAAATGCTTTTCAGTACCAAACAGAAAGCAGCTGGTATTCTATGAATCCTGACAGCCTACTGAGGTTCATCATCACACTTCAGATATCTTCTAAGATGAAGCCAAGATGAAGACCACTGCCCTGCCTCCTGGAGAAAATTCCATCAAATCTCAATTCTTCTTCTCTACAAAGCTTCCTGAAGACATCTTCTCTGAGGTTACAAAGGGCCCATCTGGGTATGTTGGATGGAGATATGTGGGGAGTTATGAGTTCCTAGACAGTACAGGCATGACACAGAAAATAAATTCTCTCTCACTATCTCTCTCATGTGAGTCCATATGATTGATTCTGGAAAAGGCCATGGTGCCCACCTAGCGGAAGTTCCATGATCTGAGAGAGCTGAACATGATAGTTACAGTGATCACCTTCCAGCTCTTCCTCCACATTCTGGCCTTCTCTGCTCTCTACTGTGAGAGGAAAAACAGCAGAACCAGAGGTGCAGACAGCATCACACTGGTTGCTATGGCAGTGCCACCAATATGATGTCACAAAGAGCAAGGAGCTGCTCTGCCTTGGCTCTGCAGGTGAAGCTGCCACCATCACTGCTGCCACAGCCTCTGCTGATGTGTTCCCAACCACCAATGCAGCCACAACTTTAATGTACGATCAAAGTTTTATATCATGAGATTAACCCAACATAGTTAATTAGACAAGATACTTTGATCATTTGATTATTTAATTATTGAATTTTAAAAATCTGTAATGACTTTATTTAATGAATCAGGTTTGGCAATCCTGCCAAATTAATGATTTAGAACTATCCGGTTTTAAAGTATTTAATCATTTAATTATTAAAAATCTATTGTCATGTAATCTGTGATCACTGGATCTCCCAGTGTCTCTCGTGCTGTGGGAGCTGCTTCTGACACAAAATGTCTTCTTTGTTCACCACACTAAGGCCAAACCCATAATCGATGACCTCATCATCATTTAAGTGATCAAATAAATAAATAAATAAATAATTATATGGCTCTGCATGCTTAACTCCTATAAGATAGCACCAGTGATTTGCAATGAATCAATACTTGGATAATTAAATAATGTTACAAAATTAAATATGTGGGGATACTGGATAGACTATGTTCATGAAGGATGACATCCTTATTGATATAAATATTTAATGTATAATTATAAAGTTGAATAATGAGGTTATGTTGCATACTTAAATGCCCCATGGTAAAATCATAATGAACACTTTCTGGAATAATGAGTTATTTGAACAATTAAATAAATAATTAGATGTCCTTGCATATTAACTCCCACAAGATGGCTCCAAACTCGAGTTATCATTGCTTATGTAATGATCAATTTAAATGACAAAATAATCATAACATATCATAACCTCCCCCAAGTTGACTCCAAACCTGACATATGATCTAAAAGGTTCCGGTATATTTAAATAATTTAATTACATAATTAGATGATCTGGCATACTTGATCACACAAAGTGGATATAAATTCAGGCATCTTGGATTATTAAATGACCTAATTTAATACTTAAATAATTATAACATCAAATGATGTTATGGTTTGGCACATTTGACTCCCACAATGTTGCTTCAAACTGTAGTGATCACTGATTAATATATATAATTAAATGATTAAATAATTAATAATTGGATGGTGTTTTATACTTGACTCCCACAAAATTGGCCCAAATTCAAGAGATCATTGAATCTTTAATCATAAATTTGAACAATAAAATGAAAGAGTAAATAATGAGAAAATGTCACATAATTTACTCCAGGGATATACCAAAATTGTGTCATCATTTATTTCAATAATTATATAACAAAATGGCAGCAATGTGGAATCAGACTCCATGCTTCCTTTAACAAATAATGATCCAGGGTTTTAGAGGACATCAGATAGTTGATGTTGGGTGGCTTCCTCCATAGAGATGAACTTCTGTTCAATTATCCCTCAGTCTAGTCTAACAAACAATTCCAGAAAATAGGTCACAGTGGAAAACTCACCTTTTGCTGGATAACTCACTCTTTTTTTCCTGATCCATAGTTTTACTTCTTAGGGAAGACAACATTCATCAACAGATTTCTTTGAACTATTACTCCTCAGACTATACTCCCTGATCTTAGGTAATCTTGAATTGGGTAATATTAATTCTAATTTCATGGTCTTGACAATGACCTGGTTAGAAAAATCAATTTCCACATATGCTGTCATGAAAACGTGTATGGCCCAGTTATCTTCTGGGAGTAAAATATCCAATGATAACACTACATCTAAGTGGCTCTCTGCTTCTTGGGCCCATGGTTTGGGAATAGAGAATTCAAGCAGGGTTGCAAAGCAACAGTTATGATCCAACATTCTGACACATTCTAGTATGCTTCCCACATGCTAAAACAACCCCACCCATTCATAGACTCTCGTTATATCCTCACTGATATTTTTCCTAAAATGCAAGCCTCTTTTCTGAGTTATACTTATTTTCAAATCTCCTGCCATCTACATGGCTATAGTGATATACACATGAAAATGAAAATATCATTATTCAATCCAACTTGATTGATATGTATTTAAACATATTTCCTATGCTTCAACTTTCATTTTTCCAGAATAGAGACAACACCATCCTTGTGCCTCTACCTTAATCCATTTTAATTTACTGAAATCAAAATAAGGTTATCTTCATACTCTTGTCTTTAGGACAACTTGAACACATGATATGGGTGCAATTATGGGTAAAAAGTAAGTGACTAAATAATTGTAGATATACACAAAGACACACACAGGAAAATGAATGCATACACATACACACAACAGCAACAACAAACACATAAGACAGAAAAATGTCATTCATACTAAGAATCAGGAATTCTCACAGAGCTAACATGCAATAAGAACATGTAGCTTACTTGGGATTCCTGTTCCCACAAATCCCTGCCCCATTCTTTTAAAGGAATATCAATGAACAGATGCTAGGCCATGATTAACTTACCATCCCTGGAGTTTCCTCCATTTCCCTTCACAGTTATGATTATGTGCATGGATATGCTCTCCTCTCCCCCATCTTCTCACTTTTTCTTTATCCTAAAACTCTCTTCGCACCTCCCATGCGGCCAAATTGCTTAGGAGATTTTTGCCCTCTCCCCTCCTGTGGCGTATAATGTATGTGTCTCTTAGAATCCTCCTTCTTTCCTAGCTTTTCTGACAGTGTGAATAGTGAAGGGAAATATAGGAAACTATAGGAATTGCAAATTTAATCATTACCTACCATCTGTTGAGTGTTACTCCTTTAAAAGAATTGGATAGTGGTTTTGGGGCATCTTGTTGGCACAGATATGTGATTTCATTGCTGTGAAATGTAATTGTCAAGAATGAACAAAGATGTTGAAAACATAGAGAAACCTTGCCTCAAAACAAAACAAAACAAAAAGCAGTGAGTCTAGTGCTGGGATGGGCAACAATATTTTGACATTACAGTGTGAGTAAAACTCACCTTAGTGGAAACAAATATGGCACAACTGAGTGTTGTTCCTTGACTCCCTTTACAAAGGGTGTCTCATTTGGTAGAAAGGAAGAAAAGAGAGTGAGACGATGCATAGGCCTATGAAAACTTTCTGTAATTTCCACTGCTGTGATGTTGTTGTCTCCCAAATGAAGACTAGTGAGGTACAGAATTTACTATATAGAGAGAACTATTCTCAAAATAAAGACCTAATACTGAAGACTGCAAAGTGACATGGTGAGAATCTGAATTTTAGACAGAGGAATACAATGCCCACACAGATGGGTAGACAACTAAAGAGACTATCAAGTTCATGTTTATTTAATGTGTTCTATGTGGGCAATACACACAAACAGAAATGTCTGTGTAGTTTCAGGATTTTCTGGATATAAATTTTATTACACTGGTAGCTTCTAACATGCAGATATGCCCCACTTTCCATGGCAAATTTGGATTAAAACAACAACATCAACATGCATCAAGAAAAAATATTTTTTGGAGACAGCTTTCCATTTTGAAAGTGCTGAGAGTTTGTGAACTCACTCTGAAGTCAAGGCTGACCTCAAACTCAGAGATTTCCTTCACTCTGCCTACACAGGGCTGGGATGAGAAGTATGCCTCTCACTGCCAGGAACGAAAGAGTCTTAATTGAAATTCAAAGTAAACCAACATTGTTAGAAATTCAAAAGAAAAAGAAGTAGTGTGACGGCTCAATCTAACAACCTCTAAACTAGAAGCTTGAGATTTGGTATGAAAATTTTGAGTTTCAGTCAAATAATATGATTCATGTTATAAAAAACATTAATAAGGTTCTGAAGAGGTTTTTCAATGCTTAAGAGCAAGGTCTAATATTTTGTGAAGTTGCAAGCTTTGTTTCCTGCCTACTCATGATGATTTACAAAGGACTATATCTCTCTTTCCAATGTACTGTATTCTCTTTTATGCCTTTCTGGGTACTGGGAAGTTATGTGGTTAACATATGCACATTCTGGCAAAATACATCCACAGAAAGTAAATATAAATAATTTTTTTAAAAAAAGAACTGGGTATAGGGACACTCTTTGTTAATCTCAGCATGCTGTGGTTGAGGAAGTTAATTTATGTAATTTTTATTCTTATCTGGGCTACATGATATATTTCAGCAATGCGAGTGCTATTCACATAATTAATGTAATATAATGAAAACAATTTCAATAAAATAATATTATAATGATAGTGATAAAAACAATACAAATAAGTTATTTTGATTTTGTGAGCCCTTTATGAACTGTGGATTTTATGCCCAACTATGGGAAATGCCTAAATCAAATGAGCCTAAGGAGTAAGTAGTTGTTAAAATCCTGGATTATTTATGAGATGGTACTTCAAAAAAGAAAGAAAGAAAGAAAGAAAGAACTGCATGTGTTAACTAATTTTGCAGCAGACGACCACAGGAATGTCAACTAAGGAGCCATTGATGGAGATCAAAGGATACCAATAAGAAATAAATTGCACCCTGCCAATTGTGCAATTGATATAGGGACTTTGTGGCAAGTATGACATGAGAAGGAGCTTGGGGTGAAATCCGAGCTCTGTGGCATGGTGATTTGGTAGACAACACGTTGTTATTGGCACTTTTCTAAGAAACTTAGTCATAAAAAGCAGGGATCTAGTAGTTTAATCAGAAATGATACTTGGGTTCTGCTTAACAGCATGGTCATTGCATCCAAGCCTATATTGTAAATTGACTTTGCCATGGACAATAAAAATGGAAGAGAGGATAAGGAAAAGAAGGTGGATGTGAAAAAGTAGCATGAAGATAGAATGGAACAGAGAAAGAAAGAGGAAGGGAGGGTAGAGGGAATGAAAGGATAAAGGGATGGGTATCGGTGAGGAGATATTGAGCTTTGTAGAAAAGGCTGCATACTCTACTTTTTGTCCCTTGTAGGAGTCAGTGGGACTGCTCCTGGCAGTCCTAAACAGCAGAAGGACTTACAATATAGATAAAACAGAAAATTATGTGCAGTTATAATGGAGTATTACCTTTAGTAAAAATGTGTAATCTCATAAAATTGAGAGTTATCATGAAAGTGATAGTCTTTCAAAATTTGAAATGTACCCGTAATCTTCCATAGTAAGTGACAGCAATTCGATGTACAATTGACAAATTTTGCAAACCTGATTGAAAAAAAATGTCTAAATTCTATACTGTTGCCATATTTCCTGCATTTTCAGACGATCAAATATAATTTCTAACACTCCTCACTAAAATTATAACAGATATACCTAATCTTATTAAAACTGTGATGAAACTGCAATAATTTCAGTTATTAATCTTCTTTCTCTAAGAAATAGAATACATTTTTCAGTTTACAATTCATTTCTCATTTACTTGGTGATCAGAGTATTTTCACATAAAATGGCTCTGTTCTGATGTTTTTACAATAATTTTTCTAGGGTAAGAAGTAAGCTACACCTTCTGGTTGCATGCATGCTCTGTGAGAATGGCTGTTTGTCAGCATGAATGCCATTTTTGTGTCCAATATGTTTGTTATTTTTCTTGGTGGTGTTTGGGTTGTTATTGGTGGTGGTGGTGGTGATGGTGTTGGTGGTGGTGGTGGTGGTGTTATGTTAGATTTTCTTGTTTGTTTTTGTGCACTACTACAATTATTCACTCGCCTACTTTTTCCCAAAATTGCAACTATACCATATGATCAAATTGTTCAAAGGTAAGCGGATGAAGAGAAACATATTTTCATTTCAGTATATAGAAATGGATTATGGTAGAGGTAGAAGAATGGTGTTGTGTCCATTCTGGAAATATGAAAATTGAAGCACAGTAAATATACTTAAATACTCATCACTCTAGGTGAAGGGCATAATGAATCTTTCAGTTTCATGTGTATATTACTACAGCCATTTAGTTTCTAGGTAGGAGATTTAAAAAGAAGTATAATTCAAAAAAGATGTGCCTATGTTTGGAAGAAAATCAGTGAGGATATAATGTGATTCCATAAGTGGGTGGAGATACTTTAGTATATGGGAGGTTTAGTAAAATGTGACAGAATGTTGGATCATAACTGTTTCTTGGCAATCTTGCTATAAGTTTGTATTCTTATATCTTCAGCCCAAGGATTAGAGAGAAGCTTAGATGTAGTGTTATCATTGCATATTTTACTCTTCCAAGATGTGCCCCATTCAACCTTTTATGGGAGCATATGTGAACATCGATTTTCCAAACCAGGTCATGGGCAAATCTCTGGAAGGGGGATTGCAGATATTAATATTACCCAAGTGAAGACTACCTAGTATTAGGGAACATAGTCTGTGTAGAAACAGTTCAAACACTTCTGTTGATGAATGTCATCTTCCCTAGGAAGTAAAATTATGGATTAAGAACAAAACAAAACAAAAAACCTCAGTTTAACTATCAAAAAGCTCCCTTCAAGAATGTAGTAATCCTTTTGTTAGGATAGCCTGTGGGATAATTTCACATGGGTTTATCACTGATGAGGCAACCATCCAACATAAATTATCTGATGTCCTCTAAATCCCTGAGTAAACAATGATATTTAATCATTTAGAGATTATATTGGTCAAATCTATGATTAAATAATCAACAGTTACTGGAGTTTGGCATAATCTTGTGGGAGTAAAGTAAGAGACACCTTGTGGGAGTTGAATATTCCAGACCATATCATTTTCCAACAATGTAATTATTTCACAAATAAAATAGAACTTTATTTAATAAATGATGAGATGAGTTTTATGCCACCTTTGTAAGACCATGTATTTAATTCTGTAATAAACTTATTTAAATAGATGATAACCACATGGCATGGACTGTGAGTCAAGTTTGAAACCCCTTTGGAGGAGTATGATGATGTGTCATATTCTCATTATTTGATTATTATATCATTTGATAATTATGTCATCGATGCTAAGGAAATTTGGTCCCACCTTGTGGGAGTTAATATGCAAGACATAATTCTATAATTGCATAAATAAATCATTCTCCGATTCACAAAAATGTCCACTCTGTTTTATTCTTGGGGAGTTACATATGGGACACCATCACAGCCATGATACCTCTAATTTGGTGATATTTTGTGGGATCTATTGTGCAAGTCCCCCTTTATATTTATTTGTGTGTTTGTTTGTTGTTTAAATCAATCATTATTCCAGGAACAGTTCAGTCTGGCTCCCCCATGGTGGATTTAAGTATGCAACAGTATCTAATTTTTTAATTGTTTAATACTTATATATTAATCATTTAAATAGATGATGTCCTCCTTCATGACCAGAATCTGGCCAGTCCTCCCTAGGAGTTAATTGTGTGACATTATTTACTTATCTAAGTATTACTTCATTTACAATCACTGGAGTTTGGTGACAGCTTATGGGAGTTATGTATGCAGTACCATCCAGTTATTTACATATTGATTACCTAAATGATGATGGTGTCATCGATTAAGTATTTGGCTGCTATGCAGTGGATAAAGCAGAAACCTGTGCCAGAAGAAGCTCCCAAAGTATGAGAGACACTGGGATATCAGGTGATCACTGATTACATGGCAATATATGTTAATAAATAAAGGAGTAAATAATTTAAAAACTGAACCGTTTCAAATCATCAATTCACAGGAGGATGCCCCAGACACAACACATGAAGGACACAGTCATCTCTGGTTTTAAAAATTCAATAATTTTATAAGCTGATGATCAGAGTATCTAGTCTAATGAACTCTGTACGGTTGATGTCATGATACTCAAATAGGTTGCTGTCAATATGATGCAACCACTGTGGTAACCAGGAATATAGTATCAAAGGCTCTGGCAGCAGTGATGGAGGTGAATCCAACTCAGAGCCAAGAGAGAGCAGCTCTTGACTCTCTGTGATGTCACCTTTAGCCATGCTGCTTTGGTAACCATTATGAAGCTCCTGGCATAACCCATGCTGCCTCTTATACTTCTCATAGTAGAGGACAGTGAAGGCAAGGTTGTGGAGGAGGAGCTGTGAGGTGACCTCTGTGAATGCTATGCTCAGCTGAGTCAGATTGTGGGATTTCCTGTAGATGTGCACCCTGGCATGGTGTTTTATCGATCTGTCATTTTAGAAATAATGTCATCCCATAATAGATAGACAGACAAAGAGAAAGAGAGAGACAGAGAGAGAGACAGAGAGAGAGAGACAGAGAGAGAGACTGTGTGTCTGTTCACATTTCTAAGAACTCATAGTTCCCCACAATCACTACACAACAGACCAACAAAGGTTTCTTTGTAGCTTCACAGCAGATATTTTTGGAAATTTGCAGAAACTAAGAATTAGAAGAGGTTAAACAAGTTTGTCTACAGGAGGCAGGCACAGTGAACTTCATCAGGGGTCATCTTGGAAGATATCAAAAGTGTGAAGGTGGGCCTTTATAGTTTATTAGAGATCATAGGAGACTATCTTTCTGATGGGTACTGAAAAGCATTTTCTTACTGAGAATGGTATATTATTTGGGTCCACACAGGACTAGGTGCCCTGGATGACATGGATGAGAATGTATATAGAAACCAAGGCTAAATGGAGACACAGAGAGTGTAGGACGTAGATGTGAATGTAGATTATCTCAACTCCAAATTTTGGAAATATATTACTGTCTCTATGTCACTTGTGGGAAATGAATCACTGTCTCTACGTCACCTGTGGGAAAAGCATCACCGTCTCTACCTCAACTCTGTGAATTGTGTCACTGTCTCCAAATTACCTATGTGAAATGCATCATTGTTTCTACCTCCCATGTGGGAAATATATCACAGTATCTACCTCACATGTGAGAAATGCATAACAGTCTCTACCTTATATGTGGGAAATAAATCATTGTCTCTACCTGACCTTTGGGAAATGCATCACTGTCTCTACCTCACCTCTGGGAAATGCATCACTGTCTCTATGTCACAGGTGGCAAATGCATCACTGTCTCTACATCACTTATGGAAAATGCAACACTGTCTCTACCTCATCTGTGGGAAATGCATCACAGTCTCAATGTCACCTGTGGGAAATTCATCATTTTCTCTACCTTAACCTTTGGAAACGTGTCACCTTCTCTAGCCCATCTGTGGGAAATGTTTTATTGTCTCTATGTCACTTGTGGTAAATAAACCACTGTCTCTATGTCCACTGTGGGAAATGGATCACTCTATTATTTACCTGTGGGAAAAAAATCATGGTCTTTAACTCATCTGTGGGAAATGAATCACTGTCTCTACCTCAGCAGTGGGAAATTTATCACTGTCTCTTTGTCACTCGTGGGAAAATACTCATTGTCTCTATCTCACCTATGCGAAATGCATCACTTTCTCTAAGTCACCAGTAGGAAATGCATGACTGTCTCTACCTCAACAGTGGGAAATATATCACTGTCTCTATGTCACTTTTGGGAAATGCATCACTGTTTCGACATCACCTGTGCGAAATGAATCACTTTCTCTACCTCAACCTTGGGAAATATGTCACATTCTCTACTTCACTTGTGTTAAATACTCATGTCTCTAAGACCACTGTGGGAAACACATCAATGTCTCTACCTCTCCTGTTGGAAAAGAATCACTGACTCTACCTCACCTGTGGTAAATCATCACTGTATGGGCTGAACCTGTGGGAAATACCTTAATTTTACTAACTCAAATGTTTAAAAAGAATCATTGTCTGTACCTCAACTGTGGGAAATGAATGTCTATCTCTACCTCAACTGTGGAAAAAGTGTCACCGTCTCTGCCTCAATTATGGAAATTTAGTCACTGTTTCTATCTACCCTGTGGGAAATGCATCACTGTAACTATGTCACTAGTGGGAAAAGCATTACTGGATCTACCTCACCTTTTAGAAATGCATCACCATCTTGACGTCACCTGTGGGAAATGCGTTACTTTCTCTAATTCAACCTTGGGAAATATGTCACCATTTCTACCTCTCGCGTGGAAAACACATCATTGTCTCTAACTCTGCTGTTGGAAAAGCATCACTGACTCTAAGTCCCCTGTGGGAAATGCATCACTGTCTGGAACTCAGCTGTGTGAAATGTGTCACAGTCTAGACTGATCCTGAGGAAAATACATCGATGTCTGTACCTCCTCCTTGGCAAATGCATCACAGTCTCTACCTCACTTGTGGGAAATGCATCACCGTCTCTACCTCACCATTGGGAAAAGAATCAATGTTTCTATCTCCCCTGTGGGGAATGCATCACTGACTCTACCTCACCTGTGGGAAATGTATCACTGTCTGGATTCCACCTGTGTAAAATGTATCAGTGTCAGGCCTGCAAATGTGGAAAATGCATCACATCTCTACATCTCCCATTGGAAATGTGTCACAGTCTATACCTCACCTGTGGAAAAGGCATCAGTATCACTGCCTCTCCTGTGGGACATCATCACAGTCTGGTCCTTACCTGAGGGAAATGCTTAAATTAACTAACTCACCAGTGTGAAAAGCATCATTGTCCCTACCTCAACTGTGGGAAATGCTTCACAGTCTCTACCTCACTTATGGAAAATGCGTCATTATCACTGCCTCTCCTATGGGACATCATCACAGTCTGGACCTTACCTGAGGGAAATGCTTCTATTAACTAATTCACCAGTGTGAAAAGCATCAATGTCCCTACCTCAACTGTGGGAAATCCATCACTATCTCGACCTCACTTGTGCGAAATACATCACTCTCTCTACTTCACCTGTGAGATATACATCACTGTCTGTACCTCCTCCATGGGAAATGCCTCACAGTCTCTACCTCTCTTGTTGGAAATGCATCACAGTCTCTGCCTATCCTGTGAGAATTGCATCACTGTCTCTACCTCACCTGTGGGAAAAGAATCACAGTCTCTACCTCTCCTGTGGGAAATGCATCACTGTCAGGCCTGAACCTGTGGCAAATGCATCCCTGTTGTAAATGTGTCACAGTCTATACCTCACCGATAGAAATACATCACTGTCTCTGCCTCATCTTGGGAAAGGCAACACTGTTTCTACCTCACCTGTGAGAATTCCATCACTCTCTTTGCCTCTCCTGTGGGAAATGCATTACCCTCTGTACTGCACCTCAGGGAAAGGCATCACTGTATCTAAATCACGTCTGGGAAAACAATAGTTGTCTGTAACTCACCTGTGGGCAATGCATCACTGTCTTGACCTCACTTGTTGAAAAATAATCATTGTCTGTACCTCACCAGGGGGAAATGAAACAGTCTCTCTTAATGAAGTGTGGAAATTGCACCACAGTCTCTAACTCACCTGTGGAAAATGCATCATTGCCTCCACCTCACCTGTGAAAATTGTGTCACTGTCTCTATGTCACTTGTGGGAAATGCATCACTGTCACCACTTCACTTTAGAAAAATGCATCACTGTTTCTACCTCTCCTGTAGGAAATGCATCATTGTCTCCACTTCAACTGTGGGAATTGTGTACTGTCTTTATATCACTTGTGGGAAATGGATCACTGGAACCATTTCTGTCTTTATATCACCTGTGGGAAATTCATCACAGTCTCAGTGTCTCCTGTGGAAACTCATTATTGCCTCTACCTCAAGCTTTGGAAACGTGTCACCTTCTCTCCCTCACCTGTGGGAAATTTGTCTTTGTCTCTATGTCACTAGTTGTAAATACATCACTGTCTCTATTTCCACTGTGGGTAAAGCATCAGTCTATCTAACTCACCTGTGGTAAATACATCATTATCTCTAAGTCCCCTGTGGGAAAAGCATCAGTGCCTCTACCTCACCTGTGTGAAATGCATCACTGTCTGTAACTCACCTGTGTGAAATGCGTCACAGTCTAGACTGAACCTGTGGGAAATGCATCACTCTTTCTACCTCCTCCGTGGGAAATTCCTCACAGTCTCTACCTCATCTGTGGGAAATGCATCACTGTCTCCAAGTCTCTTGTGCAAAATGCATCACTGTCTCTATGTTACTTTTGGGAAATACATCACTGGATCTACCTCACCTGTAGGAAATGCATGCCTGTCTCCACCTCAAACTTGGGAAATGTGTCAGCATCTCTACCTCACCTGTGGGAAATGTGTCTCTGTCTTTATGTCACTTGTGGTAATTACATCATTGTCTCTAAGTCATCTGTGCATAATGCATCTTTGTCTCTACCTCACCTGTGGGTAATGCATCACTGTCTCTACCTCACGATTGGTGAAAAAACATTGTCTCTACCTCACCTGTGGGAAATGCATCAATGTCTCAACTACACTGATGGGAAAAGATTCATTGTTGCTACCTCACCTGTGGGGAATGCATTGCTGTTTCTCCCTCACCTGTGGGAAATGCATCGCTGTTTCTACCTCACCTGTAGGAAATGCATCTTTGTCTCTAACTCAACTGTGGAATTTGAGTCAATGTCTCTACTCAACTGTGGGAAATGCATCACTATCTATATGGCACTTTTGGGAAATGCATCACTGTCTCTACCTCACTGTGAAATATGTTTCACTGTCTCTACATCACTTTTGGGAAATGCATCACTGTCTATACCACAATTGTATGAATTGTGTCACTGTCCCTAAATTACCTGTATGAAAAGCATCATTGTCTCTACCTCCCATGTGTGAAATGTATCACTGTATCTACCACACATGTGGGAAATGCATCACTGCCTCTACCTTACCTGTGGGAAATAAATCATTGTCTCTACCTGACCTTTGGGAAATGCATCACTGTCTCTACCTCACCTCTCAGAAATATATTACTGCCTCTATATGAAAAGTGGAAAATGCATCACTGTCAGGCCTAAACCTGTGGGAAATGCATCACAATCTCATTGTCACCTGTGAGAAATTCATCATTGTCTCTACCTTAGCTTTTGGGAATGTATCACCTTCTCTACCTCACCTGTGGGAAATGCCTCATTGTCTCTATGTCACTTGTGGTAAATACATCACTGTCTCTATGTCTACTGTGAGAAATGCATCACTCTATCTAACTCACCTGTGGGAAAAAATCATGGTCTTTTACTCACCTGTAGGAAATTCATCATTGTCTCTATCTCAACTGTGGAATATGTGTCACTGTCTCTAAGTCTCTTGTGGAAAAAGCATCACTGTCTCTATTTTAATTGTGGGAAAAGCATAACTGTCTCTACCTCACCATTGGCAAAGAATCATTGCCTCTACCTCAACTGTGGGAAATGAATCACTGTCTCATCATCATTGGTGGGAAAATAACCATTGTTGCTACCTTACCTGTGGGGATTTCTTCACTGTCTCTACTCTCTTGTAGTAAATGTAGTAAATGCATCACTGTATCTACCTCATCTGTGGGAAATACATCACAGTCTCAATGTCACCTGTGGAAAATTCATAATTTTCTCTACCTCAACCTTTGAAAATGTGTCCCCTTCTCTACCTCACCTGTAGGAATTGCATCATTTTCTGTATGTCATTTCTTGTAAATACATCACTCTCTCTATGTCCACTGTGGGAACTACATAACTCTATATAACATACCTGTGGGAAAAGAATCATTGTCTTTAACTCACCTGAGGGAAATGCATTACTATCTCTACCTCCCCCCGTTGGAAATGCTTCACAGTCTCTACGTCACCTGTGGGAAATGCACCACTGTCTCTGCCTCTGCTGTGGGAATATCATCACTGTCTGGGCCACACCATCTGCACCATCCCCACAGTTGAGATAGAGACAATGATGCATTTCCTACAGGTGAGTTAGAGACATTGATGCATTTACCACAGGTGACATAGAGGCAGTGATGAATATCCCATAGTTGAGGTAGAGACAGTGATGAATTTCCCACAGTTGAGGTAGAGACAATGATCCTTTTCACACAATGGTGTAACTGTCTCTTTGTCACTTCTGGAAAATGCATCACTGTCACCATTTCACTTACGGGAAATGCATCAATGTCTCTAAGTCTCTTGTGGGAAATGCATCACTGTCTCTATGTCACTTGTGGGAAAAGCATCACTGGATCTACCTCAACTGTGGGACATGCATTAATGTTTCGACATCACCTGTGGGAAAAGCATCACTTTCTCTACTTCAACCTTGGAAAATATATCACATTCTCTACATCACCTGTGGAAATTGTATCATTGTTTCTATGTCACTTGTGGTAAATACATCACTGTCTAAGTACCCTGTGGGAAATGCATCACTGTATCTATCTCACCTGCTGGAAACCATCATTGTCTCTACCTCAACTGTGGAAATTGTGTCCCTGTCTCACTAACCTGTGTGAAATGCATCATTGTCTCTACCTCACCTGTGGGAAATATATCACTGTCTCTATCTTACCTGTGGGAAATAAATCTTTGTCACTACCTGACATTTGGGAAATGAATAACTGTCTCTGTGTCACTTGTGGGAAATGCATCACTGTCTCTACCTCACCCATGGGAAATGCATCACTGTCTGGACTGATTCTGTGGGAAATGCATCATTGTCTGGACTGAACCTGTGGGAAAATCATCACTGTTTGGCCATACCAGAGGGAAATTCATCAATTTATCTAACTAACCTGTGTGAAAAGAATCATTTTATCTTCCTCAACTGTGGGAAATGCATCACCATCTCTACCTCAACTGTGGGGAAATTATCAGTCTATACCTCAAGTATGGAAATTTGTCACTGTCTCAATCTAACTGTGAGAAATGCATCACTGTCTCTATGTCACTTGTGGGAAATATATCACTGTCTCTTCATCATCTATGGGAAATGCATCACTGTCTCTACCTAACCTGTGGGAAATGCATCACTGTCTCTACCTCAACTGTAGGAAAAGCATGACTGTTTCTCTCAACTATGGAAATTTCATCACTGTCTCTATCTAACCTATGGGAGATGCATCACTGTCTCTGTGTGACTTGTGGGAAAAGCATCACTGGATCTACCTCACCTGTGGAACATGCTTCACTTTCTCTACCTCAATATTCGGAAATTGTCACATTCTCTAAGTATTGCAAGAAGTTCGTCCAGTAGATTCAGAAACAAAACCATTAACACTGCACCAAGAGGTAGAGTCTGATACATCTCAGCATGGTGCAACAACATCTAGACATGAGCAATGTGCAGAAACCTCAGATATTATCTGAACCCCAGTATTGACACTGTTGATCAAAAAGTTTAAAGAGCATCCGATAAGTTTATTTGGGAAGGTGCTAAAGAATAGTTAGGGGACAAAATAAAATACAGACAAACAGAAAATCTCAAAATACTCCATCTACAATGTATTAATATTTAGCATGTGTGTTACTTGAAGAAACATATTAAAAACTAGCAGGCTACAAAGTAAACAAAAAAACTAGTCAGCAGCCCTACTGTTTTGTAAAAGCTTACAAAACAAGTGAAAGGTCTATATAGCAAGAACTTTGTGTTATTAAAGAAAGTAACTGTAATAAATATAGAAGATTTGAGAAAATGGAAAGATTGCCAGTGCTCTTGGATAGGTAGAATGCACATAATAAAAGGGACACTGTTGCTAAAACTAATCTACATATTCAATGCATTCCCCACAAAATTGCAGCCCAATTTTTCACAGACTTTAAAAGGATTATACTCAAATTTATATGAAATAACAAGAGACCCAGGATAGCCAAAATGACTCTGTACAATAAATGAAGTTCAAGAGGCAACACCATCTCTGACTTCAAGCTTTACTATAGAGCTACAGTCATGAAAACAGCTTGGTATTGGCAACAAAAATAGACAGGTAGAGCAATGGAACCAAATCAAAAATCTTGAAATTAACTCATACACGTACCAAAATATAATTTTTGACAAAACAGCTAAAAGTATACAATGGAAGGAGAAAATCTACAAAACTTGAAAATTCAAAGGAAATGGACAAACTTCAGGATAACTATCACTTACTAAAATTAAATCAAGAAGAGATAAGCAACTTAAATATACTATTAATGCCTATTGTTATAGAAGCAGCCATCAAATGTTTCCCAATCAAAATTAGCCCAGTGCCAGATGGCTTCAGGGCAGCATGGTACCAGAAATTCAAAGAAGAGCCAATACTAATACTCCTCAAAATGTTCCACACTATATAAGCAGAAGGTTCATTACCATACTCTGGAACAAGGCTGCAATTATTTTGGTGCACAAGACACCCAAAGACACAACTAAGAAAAATAATTGCCTACCAATATTCACGAACATTTATGTAAAAAACTCAATACAATACTGGCAAATCAAAACCAAGGACACATCAGAGAAGTCATCTATCATGATTAAGTAGGTTTCATCCATGTGTTGCAGGGATGGCACACTATAGGAAAATCTAACAATGTGATTCACCATAAACAACATGAAAATGAAAATCCACATGATCATCTCACTGGATGCTGAAAAAGACTTTCATGATAAAGGCTTGGAGAGATCAGGGATAACAAGAACATACATAAACATATTAAAAGAAATATACTATAAACAAACAGCCAACATCAAACTGAATGGAGAGAAGCTTATAGGTATTCCTGTAAATTCAGACAAGGCTACACTCTCTCACCATATCTCTTTAATAGTGTACTTGTTGTTTTGGCTAAAGTAACAAGACAACAAAAGGAGATTTCCAGATACAAATTGGAAAAGAAATCAAACTATCACTATTTGCAGATGATATGATAGTTTATATAAGTGACCCAAAATACTCAACCAGGGATTCCTGCAGCTGGTAAACACCTTCAGCAAACTAGCAGGATACAATAAAACCTCAAAAAAATCAGTAGTTCTAATATATATGGAGAAAAATTGGATGAGAATGAAATCAGGGAAATATCCCAGCTTACAATAGCCACAAACAATATGAGTTACCATGAGGTAACACCAAACAAGTCCAATACAGCAAGAACTTCGTGTCTTTAAAGAAAGAATATAAAGGAGACACCAGAAAATGGAAAGATCTCCCATGACATTGAAAAAGTAGAATAAACTTATTAAAAATATAATCTTGCCAAAGCAATCTACATATTCAACGAAATCCCCATCTGAATCACAGGACAATACTTCACTGAACTAAAAAGAACAATAGTGAAATTTATATGAAAAAAAAGATTCAGGAGAGCATAACATCAGAACATCAGGAGGCATCACCATCCCTAAGTTCAAGCTGTACTAGAGAGCTATAATCCTGAATACAGCCTGATATTGGCCCAAAATAGACAGGTACATCAATGGAATCTAAATGAAATTCCATATTAACCCACACAACTGCAAACACCTAATTATTTACAAAGCAGATAAGAGTATACTCTGGAAGGAGGAAGTATCTTCAACACACGGTGCTGGTGCACTTGGATGATGGTGTGTAAGACAGCAGATAGAACCATGTCTATCACCATGCACTAAACTTAAGTCCAAATAGATCAAAGACCTCAACATAAATCCATGCACAGTGAACTTCACAGAAAAGGAAGTGGGAGGTTATCTTGAACAAACTTGTACAGAGACCACGTCATGAACATAATTTCAGTAGCACAGAGAATGAGATTGGCAATTAATAAATGCTACCTACTCAAACTGAGAAGCTTTTGTAAGGCAAAGGACATAGTTGCCAAGAGCAAAAGGCAGCCCACATTTTGGCAAAACATCATCACCAAACATACATCTGAGAGAAGGATGATATCCAAAATGTACCAAGAACTCAAGAAACTGTTCAACCAAACACCAAATAATCTTATTTAAAAAATGGGGTGCAGGAATGAATAGAGAACTATCAATAGAGGAAATCGAAAAGGCTGAAAGACCCTTAAGATAGTGCTTAATATCCTTAGCTATCAGGGAAATGAAAATCAAGACAACTTAGAGATACCATTTGCTCTTGCCAGAATGGCTAAAATTAGAGACAGCAATGACAACTTGTGCTAGAGAGGATGTGTAGAAAGGGAAATACTCCTCCACTTCTGGTAGTAGTGCAAACTTTTACAGCCATGTTGGAGAACAGTATAGTCGTTCCTCATGAAAATTGAAATCAATCTACCAAAGGACATAGCAATCTTTCTCTAAGGCATATACCCAAATGATCCACATCCATGCAACAAAGACATGTGCTCAACGACATTCATAACAGCATTATTTGCAGTAGCAGAAACACTGAATTTACCTAGATGCCCCACAACTGAAAAACGGAGAAAGAGGATATGGTACATTTACTCAATGGAGTAATACACAATGGGGGAAAATGGAATTTTAAATTCTCAGTCCAATGGATGTAACATGAAGAAAATATCCCGTGTACAGTAACCCAGTCACAAAATTAAAAATATAGTATGTGGCTGCTCCTATGTAGATTTTAAACATAGAGCAAAGTACCACCAGCAGACAATTCTAACCACTAGAGAAACTAGGATACAAGGAGGAAGATTAGAGAACTATACAAGGTCCACCACAATAGGAAAAGGGTCAAGAAATTCTGAGCATATTGTGGCTTGAAGGGGCAGTGAATAGAGAGAAAATTTAAAGAGAATTTTACAAAAGGAGAACATGTGTGACCAGGATGATTGAGTTGAGGCAGAAATAGATGAGAGCAAGAGATATCATAATAAAGGGAGACATTATCCATGTGGGGAAAAAACTGATTCTAGAAATGTCCAGAGACCTACAAGGATGACCTTATCTAAGAATCTGAGCAACAGTGGAGAGGCTACTTTAAATGCCCATTCCTGATAATGAAATCAATAACTAAGTTATATGCTATTCTAGATCCTTCATATAGTAACTTTTGGAAACAGAAGCAGACATCCAAAGCTTATGAATGAGGTGAACTCCTGGAATCTATTTGCAGATAGGGAGGAGTGATAACAAATGTGGTCAAGAGCAGGCGACGTATTTTCATTTCTAATTTTACTTGTTCCATGCCTATCTTCTTAGTGACTTTCTTTTCTTTATTTTTTTCAACTACTACTTTTTTTCTTTTGTTATCTCCTCTATGCCCTCCTCAATGAGAGTTGATGATGGAGGATGGATCTTCTGAAAAGTAGGTATAACTGAATTTAAAACATATTTTGCTTAAGAAAACAACAACTCCATTACTTACATGGTATTTTCAAATCCCTGTATCATTGTGTGATTATTAATCTTCTAGTTTTATTAGTAGTTGTGAAGTGTCAATAGGCATGAGGCTGTGTTTATGTTGTTCTCTAACACTTGATTACTACATACCATAAGCAACCCAATAAGATTATCAGGTTCTTTCACTTAATTGAGGATAAGGCAATGCTGTCAGGATGACCAACTCAATAACCAGCAAAAAACATATCCAGGTTATTTTCTTATGCCATTATTAAGGAAATTCACTCTTAGGCATATACCCAAAAAATACACATAATTGCAACAAAAACATCTGTTCATCTATGTTAACAGCAGCATTATTTATAAAAGACATAACCTGGAATGAAATTAGATGAAGTAATTGTTGTATATTTACACAATGGAGTACTACTCAGTGGTGAGGGGTAATAAACAAAGGAATTTTGAAATCCACAGTCAAAAGTTTATTACTAGAAGAAATCTTAACAAGTGAGGTAACTTACTCACAAAATGATGAACTTGGTATGTATTCTCTCATATATGGAATTTAAGAAATCGAACAAAGGATCTCCAGCCAACAAACCACACTAACAGAGAATCTGGGAGACAAGGAGGACCCTAAGAGAAACATACATGGTCCATCAAAGATGTGGAAGTAACACAATATCATGAGAAATTGGGGAGAATTAGTAGACAGGAGAAAGGGTTAGGAGAATAAATGGAGAAAAGGATGGAAGAACATGAGGAAGATTAAGTTGGGAGGGGAAAAGAAACTGAAATTCTACACTGTACTATAGAATATTAACTTCAGTATAAGTTTGTAATCTTATAAAAATGGAGAGTTATCATGAAAACAAATATCATTCAATATTTAGAAAGTGTTTCAACTTGTACATGTAAAGTTCCAAAGTAAGGAATGGCATTTCAAATTACCATTAACAACTGTTAAAATACCTCATTGATAAATGTCCAAAACCTATTTATTTGCCATATTTTTTTGCATTTTGGTAAGAGCAAATATATTTTCTAACACTCCACACTAAGAATATGTTAGATATATCATATCCTTTTTAATAAAAACATTATTGAGCACTTTAATGATTGCAGTTATAAATCTCTATTGCCTGAGGAATGGAATCCATTTTAATTTCATAAGTCCTTTATTATTACTTGGTGACAAGAGAAGTAACACATAAAAATTCTCTATTCTCAGTTTTATTTTTTTTACACTAACTTTTCAGTAGTTCACAGTTATTTGTTCTTATGGAATGGAAATTCGTTGAACATGGTTGTTTCTTAGCATGACTGTCATACATTTTTTGTTCATTGCCTCTGTTGTAGTGTTTGTGTTGGAGGGACACATGTGTGTGTGAGTACATATGTTTTTCAATGTGAGTCTCTGTGCATTGCAACAATTATTCACTTACCTACTTACTCCCCATATTCACAACTATACGATGTGGTCAAGTTGTTCTAAAGATAAGATAAATAGAAGCTTTTATTTCAGTAAATAAAAATGGATTAATACAGAGCCACAAGCATTGTATTGTCTCTATTCTGGAAATATGAAATTTGCACCATAGGAATTATGATTAAATACTCATCAATCTAATTGATTGGTATAATGTTGCTTTTACTTTCATGTGTAGAAAATTATAGCCATATAATTATTTAAGACAATTGAAAAGAAATATGACTTAAAAAGGAGCTTTGCATTTTTGAGAGAAAATCAATGCAAACCCATGAATGGGAGTGGGGGATTAAATATGTGGATACCAGAATGTGACAGAATTTTAGATCATAATGGTTTCCTAGCAACGATCGTGGAATACTCTATTCTTATATCACGGGCCCAAGAAGCTGAGAGCAGCTGAGCAATTGTCTTACCTTTAGATATTTTAGTCTCCCAAGTTTAGTGTCACATACAAACTTTAATGACAGCATATGTGGCCACAACTGTAGACGTTGTCCTACAGCTCTTAATATTACCCAATTCAGACACCTAATATAAGGGAATATAATCTGAGGAAAATCAGTTCAAAGACTTTTGGTGATGAATGTCATCTGTACTAAGAAGCATATCTGTGGACTAAGAAAATAAACAAGTCTCACAGTTATCCAAGAAAAGTGAGTTTTCCATCATTGGCTTTCTTCGGTAAGTTACATCCATTTGTTAGACCAGAATGAGGAATAAATGGAGAGGAATTCATCTCTAATGAGGCCACTATCCAACATTTATTATCTGATTTCCTATGAAACTCTTGATACACAATGTTATCTCAAACATTTCTTCTTAAATCTATGATGAAATCTTAGGCCTGATCTTGTGAAAGTCTAGAAAGAGATACATCATGCCAGACTATCTCATCCTCTGATTATAAAAATTTTAAAACAGGTCATTATATAATTGATGATAAATGAAGTTTTATTCAGCATTTTGGGTTTCAAATATGCAGGACCATCTAATTATTTAATTATGTGTTTATTTTATTTAAATAGAGTATGTCTATCGATCAAGTGTCAGATTTGTGTCACCTTGATGCAATGCATGCTGTGACATCATCTCATTATCTGATTATTGATGTCCACCTTCATGACTGGAGTCTGGCCTGTACTCCCTAGGAGTCAATTATGTGATCCTTGGAGTCATTTATGTGATATCATCTAATTAATTATCTAAGCATTTAGTTGTTAAATAGGCCATTACTTCTTCAATTTTCAAGTCAGTTCCATGTCAACTTGTGGGGGTTAAATAGGCAAGACCATCTAAATATTGACTTATTTAATATTTAAATGCAATGACACCATCCATTTGGGGTAGAGCTGGGAGGTTAGTGTTTGGCTACTGCAGACTTTACAACAGATGCCCTGGAATAAGAAGCAGTGCTCATAGCTCCATAGTCACTGGGAGATAGAGTCCAGAAGATGAAAAAGTATGAGTAAAAGTATGAGAATTGGACCGAGCTGAGTGTGGCAGTCACAGTGGATGCTACCTGCCTCTCAGACACCTTCAAAAGTTCAGGAGTTGTTCTCTGGATCAGAAACTTTTTCTAATGGTTCCCAGTCACTGAAATATACCTGTATTCTATATCTAGGGAAAAAAAAACATGTCTAAGAGAAAAGTAAAGAAAGCCCAACAGAATACTTTTGAAATGAGGAGAAAGGATGTCTGTCAAAGCGTTATAGATGAAAGAAAATGACAATTTGATCCCGAGAACCTGAATTAGGCCAGAGATACTGGGCACTGTGTGCTTTCCAAAATTTTGATGTGGGTGCTTCTGGGGATGTTGAGGAACAAACATGGGGCAGGTGGTACTGTTCACAAGCTGCAGGGAGTGGGATGGTCAATTACACACATCGGGCTAGATGTAGACCAGGATGCAGTATCCATGTAGACTTCTCCCACGATCCCGACTGACAGGGGCACTCTGGACTGAGGAGACTGACTTACCTGGGCATAGCAAGGTAAGCCCATGGGGCCCTGACTGTGGCACTGTAGGGAGCCGTTACAAGTACCACTGGGTAACTGTCAAAACCGTTGGTAGACAGAAGAGATGCGCATGCGCTGGGTAACTTTCAAAACCTGGGTCCCTGCCTCTCCCGTGGCGTCATATGGGCCGATGAGCAGCAGCCAGTCAGGGGGTGACACGTCCAAGGCAGAGGCTGCTAGCCTATATAAGGGATGGGTTTTGTGTGTTTGGGGTCTCTCTTTCCTGTAAGCTTATGCTCTCCCTCTCAAGAGCATTAAAGCTTTACTGCAGAAGGATCCTGAGTGTGCCGCGTCGTTCTTGCTGGCGAGACGGTAGCGCGGGACATCTGGTGCCAAAACCCGGGAATCAAGACCTCATCATCGTCAGCACCATCGGAGACCCCTTGGCTACAAGGAGGATTCAGAACTGCAGGTAGATACGCTCGGAGAGGTATGTCTTTTCTGGACTTTGGCTTGGGACTGTTGCCACCTTGGGACAGTAGTGTCGAGGCTTTAGTGCTTGTCCTTGGGGCCATTTTGATATTTTCCGCTATCCTGTTAGCAAAGTGTCAAAGTACCCTTGAGGAGGTCCAGAATAGCATGTCAGAAACCGAGCGTAGTGAGAGGTTGGGCGCGCACAGAAAAAAAACCGTCCACAAGAAGGAAAAAGGCCCCCCCAGTGAGTCTAGTGACAAGGGGGTGTATCTGCCATATCACAGGGATCCTCCCCCTGCTGTCAAACCAGAGAGAGGAGCTGGCTTTTACCCTGTACATAAGCTTGAGGCCTTAACTCTTGATAGCTCCAATGATTCTGAAAGCTCAGGGGATAAGGTCTTAGATACTGAGGAAGAAGCTGAGCTAGATGAGGAGGCTGCTAAATATGAGGAAGAAAGATACCATCCAGATGACCATATGCAAAATAGCAAAACACCTCGGAGACGGCTGTTTCAAACGGCCCTCTCACAAATGGTTCCCTCGGCGCCTCTGCCCTATGAGAAGCGCCCAAGGTCATTTTCCTTTCTTCCGGAAAAAGTAAAACGAAAAATGCGTCACGCCTTTCCCATCTTTGAGGGCATTGACGCATCACAGCGGCTACATGCACCTGTGGAATATAATCAGATAAAAGAGTTGGCTGAGTCAGTCAGAAAATATGGGGTCATGGCCAATTTTACTCTTGCACAATTAGATAGACTTGCCCTGGATGCCCTAACGCCATCTGACTGGCAGATGGTCGCAAAGGCTACGCTTATCAGCATGGGCCAATATATGGAATGGAAAGCACTTTGGCATGAGGCTGCCCAAGAGCAAGCTAGAGCTAATGTGACAGCCTTGACCCCTGAACAGCAGTTATGGACATTTGACATGCTAACAGGCCAGGGTCGTTTTGCAGCCGATCAAACTAATTATCACTGGGGCGCCTACTCCCAAATTGCTAGTACAGCCATTAGAGCCTGGAAGGCACTATCCAAGAAAGGGGGAGCAGACAATCAACTGACAAAAATCATCCAAGGGACGAAGGAACCCTTTTCTGACTTTGTAGCAAGAATGACAGAGGCAGCAGGGCGGATCTTTGGTGATCCCGAGCAGGCTGCACCTCTTGTTGAGCAACTTATTTTTGAACAGGCCACTCAGGAATGTCGTGCAGCTATAGCCCCGAGAAAGAACAAAGGATTGCAGGATTGGCTTAGGGTCTGTAGAGAACTCCGGGGGACCCCTTACTAATGCGGGGTTAGCTGCTGCCATCCTACAGTCTCAGAAGCACCCCCTTAAGGGGCCAGATAAAAGAACCTGTTTTAAATGCAGAAAGGCAGGACATCTAAGAAAGGATTGCAGGATGCTGGACAGGGAGAGAGAGCCACCAGCACTCTGCACTCGTTGCGGCAAAGGATATCATAGGGCCACCCAGTGTCGCTCTGTACGGGATATAAAGGGTAGGATTCTCCCCCCTATAGAAACACCAATAGAGGTTCCAAAAAATGGGGCATCGGGCCCACGGTTCCAGGGCCCGCCAAAATATGGGAACAGAGTCACCAGGATGATGAACGAGGCCCCTCAGGAGTCGGAGCAAGGGTGGACTTGTGTGCCGCCTCCGACTTCCTATTAATGCCTCAGATGGGGGTGCAGCCCATTCCTGTTCAAGCCCCCAAGCCATTACCGGACGGGACTATAGGTCTCCTTCTCGGTAGAGGGACGCTTACATTACGGGGACTGGTTGTTCACCCAGGTGTTATTGACGATCAACACTCCCCCGAGATCCAGGTTTTGTGCTCCAGCCCAAATGGGATATTTTCCATCAGCAGAGGGGATAGGATAGCTCAATTACTGCTCCTCCCAAGCAACCCCCACCATGGTATGGGAGATAAACGGATGGGTTCTTCAGGGTCAGACTCTGCTTATCTAGTTGTTCACCTTCATGATCGGCCAAAGCTATCGCTCTGGATTAATGGTAAAGGTTTTGAAGGCATATTGGACACAGGGGCAGATCGGAGCATCATCTCATCTCATTGGTGGCCGAAATCCTGGCCGGTCACAGAATCATCACATTCCCTGCAGGGGCTAAGCTATAGCTCTCATCCCACTATTAGTTCCTCTATGCTTACATTGAAATCAGAAGAAGGTCATCAAGGACAGTTCACCCCCTACGTGCTTCCCCTCCCTGTTAATTTGTGGGGACGTGACGTGCTACAGGGCTTGGGGCTCACTTTATCTAATGAATACTCGCCGCGAGCTGTCAATATTATGAAAAAGATGGGGTATGAAACTGGAAAGGGGTTGGGACGCTTGAAACAAGGGCAAGTAGAACCCATATTCCCTGATCCAAATCCAGGGAGACAGGGCCTGGGTTTTTCCTAGGCGCCACTGGGGCAACACGGCCCATACCTTGGAAAACAGAGGACCCGGTATGGGTTCCCCAGTGGCCATTGACCTCTGAAAAATTAGAAGCAGTAAACAGCCTTGTGGCAGGACAGTTGGCATTGGGGCACATAGAACCATCTACCTCCCCTTGGAATACTCCAATTTTTGTTATTAAAAAGAAATCAGGCAAATGGCGCCTACTTCATGACCTAAGAGCCATTAATGAACAAATGCATCCTTTGGGTGCAGTGCAGAGAGGTCTTCCGGTGCTCTCTGCTCTGCCCAAAAATTGGAACTTAATTATTTTAGATATTAAGGATTGCTTTTTTTCTATTCCCTTGTATCCACCAGATAGGCCTCGCTTTGCATTTACCGTCCCTGCCATTAATCATGAGGGACCTGACAGGCGATTTCAATGGAAAGTATTACCTCAAGGCATGGCAAATAGCCCTACCATCTGTACAGGAGGCTCTCAGACCCATCAGAGAACAATATCCAAGTTTAATTGTTATACATTATATGGATGATGTACTCCTGTGTCATAAGGAATTAAACATCCTTCAAGAGGCCTATCCCTTGCTACTCAAAAATCTACAATTCTGGGGCCTCCAGATTGCTACAGAGAAGGTCCAAATTGCCAATACCGGGCACTTTATAGGGTCCATCGTGCTCCCGGACAAAATCCTTCCGCAGAAATTAAAAATATATAGGGGGCGAATTACATACTTTAAATGACTTTCAAAAATTATTGGGAGATATAAATTGGCTACGGCCATTCCTAAAGATCCCCTCTGCAGATTTAAAGCCCCTGTTTGATATTTTGGAAGGGGGACGCCCATATTACCTCCCCCAGGTCTTTGACACCCGCCGCAGAGGCAGCCCTCCGCTCAGTGGAGGAAGCTATCAAGGAAGCCCAATTATGTCGTATTGACCCATCACAACCTTTTTCCCTCTGTGTGTTCAATACCAAGAAACTACCCACTGCAGTGCTTTGGCAGGATGGGCCCTTATTGTGGGTCCATCCACATGCCTCCCCGCAAAAGATTATTGATTGGTACCCTGCAGCAATAGCTCAGCTTGCCCTTAGGGGTCTGAAGGCCGCTGTCAGCCATTTTGGCAGACATCCCACGGCTTTAATTGTTCCCTACAACTCTTTTCAGGTACAGACACTGGCCGCTGCCTCTGATGATTGGGCCATATTAGTCACCACTTTTTTGGGGAAAATTGATAATCATTACCCTAAACACCCTCTGTTACAATTTGCTGCATCTCATCCTATCATATTTCCCCGGGTCACCTCTCATACCCCGCTAAAAGATGGATTGGTGGTATATACAGATGGCTCCAAGACTGGCCTGGGAGCCTATATGGTGGGTACCCAGGTGTTCTCGCAGCAGTATGCTGAAACTTCCCCCTCAGGTGGTAGAATGCTTGGTGGTATTAGATGTTCTTCAAAAATTCCCAGGTCCCCTTAACATTGTTTCTGACTCCTCCTATGTGGTCAATGCTGTAAACTTACTGGAGACGGCTGGAATCATTAGATCCACTAGCAGAGTGGCATCTCTATTCCAAAAATTACAAGATTGCTTGTTAACCAGACAGGCTCCCATGTATATTACACATATTAGGGCTCATTCGGGACTTCCTGGCCCGATGAGCCAAGGAAATGATTTGACAGATAAAGCCACAAGGCTGGCTGCGATGGTTTTTGTTCCCCCCGCTGCAAGCTGCTAAGGCCTTCCATGACAACTTTCATGTTACTTCTGAGACCCTACGCAGGCGCTTCTCTCTTACCGGGAAAGAGGCACGTGATATTGTTACTCAATGTCACAATTGCTGTCAGTTTCTCCCTGTCCGCCATACCGGAGTAAATCCAAAAGGGATTCTGCCATTGCAAGTGTGGCAGATGGATGTCACTCATGTTCCTTCCTTTGGAAAACTCCAATATGTGCATGTATCAATAGACACCTGCTCTGGTGTCCTCCATGCCACACCACTCACTGGAGAAAAGACCTCCCATGTAATTCAACACTGTCTTGAGGCATGGAGTGCCTGGGGAAAGCCTAAATGCTTGAAAACTGACAATGGACCTGCTTATACTTCTCAGAAGTTTAAACAATTTTGTGCACAAATGCAAGTCACACATGTTATGGGCTTGCCATACAACCCTCAAGGGCAGGGCATCATTGAGCGCGCACATCTCACGCTCAAATCATACTTAATTAAACAAAGAGGGGGAATAATAAAAGATTTGCCCCCCGTGCCACGAGTTGCCATAGCAGTGGCACTTTTCACCATATATTTTTTAAACTCAGATGAGCATGGTCAGACTGCGGCAGAGCAACAGTACTCAGACCCACATCGACCTAAGGAACTGGTGAAATGGAAAGATGTGTTAACCAATGAATGGAAAGGCCCGGATCCTATTTTAATAAGATCCAGGGGAGCTGTTTGTGTTTTCCCGCAGAATGAAGAAAATCCTTTCTGGGTCCCTGAAAGACTTACCAGGACAGTCCTGGAGCAGAAGGATGCAGCAGACCAGACACATGAAAAGGGGGAGCAAGCTGATGTTACTGATGATGATCAAGACCCCAGCTGTCCAGGGAGAACCACGTTGGGGAATCATGTCAACGTTCCCACTTCCGATGCCGGTGATGTATAATGCACAGGTTTTTCCCTGATTGACTTTACCCTGGACTTGATGCCAGTCCAGGGGCTCTGCTTGGGCCGTTGAGGGCTTGTTCTATTTTCCCCCCAATATGGGTATGGGAACTAATTTCACATCCTTGGATCCCATGCGATCCAGCCTTGACCCGTTTGACCAATGGCTGCTCTGTGGCATTAATGGAAGCTGCACTGATCTTACACCTATGGCAATGCTTAAAAGAGGTAAAAGTAAAAAAGGGCGGTTGGAGTTTGACTGGAAAGGGTCTTTGGGGATCAGCCTCCAGTCGGGCCATAGCTCTGGGTCATTTAGTTGGACTGCCAATGATATAAAGTATCAATCCTTCAAACATACAAACTATGATGCCACACCACACCAGTGTGTGTCTGGTCTCCTTTTATGTGGATTGTGAGCAATAAGAGTGCTACAGATAATGAATTACATTATGAGTCCGGTAGATATTACTATACTTTATGTTGGGATGCTCAAAAATTCCCCCTTGCGGTGGTAACTCGAATGCCGTGCTTTGTGCCCATTCCAATAGAGGCGCCCAGCAGCATGACATTATTTCGAGAAGAGAGGGACTTTGGAATCTCAGCAATTATTGTCGCCATCGTGGCTACTACTGTGGTCACGGCGGCAGTGACAGCCTCTGCCCTTGCACTATCCACCTCGGTGCAAACTGCACAGGCTATTAATGGCTTGTCGGCTACTGTCTCCGAGGCCCTGGATAAGCAGGCCTCTGCAAATACTCAGATACAGGGTGGCCTGATGCTGGTAAACCAGCGCATTGATTTAGTGCAGGAGCGGTTGGACATGTTGTGGCAGATGGCCCAATTAGGCTATGAGCAAAAGCTCCCCGGCCTATATGTCACCTCCATCCAATATGAGAATTTTACCAAAACAGCTAATTTGTCTAAAAGCCTTTCTCAGTTCATGTTGCAGAATTGAACCTCCGAGTTTGAACAGACACTTCAGGACCTGAGAGCCGCTATTATCCAGGTCAACTCCACTCGTCTTGACTTGTCTCTGACGGAGGGATTGTCGTCATGAATTGCCTCAGCTGTTTCTTATTTCAAAGAATGGGTTGGGATGGGATTGTTTGGCGCAGCCGTTTGTTGCGGACTGTTGTTGCTTCTTTGGCTGGTCTGTAGGCTCAGGGCTCAAAATAAGAGGGACAAGGTGGTTATCGCCCAAGCGCTTGTAGCTTTGAAACAGGGGGCTTCCACAGATATTTGGCTAACAATGCTTAAGCAGTAGGCCGCCGGTCAGACAGCTCTTGCACACCCAGAGCATAGGCTCATTGCACAGGGTAGAGTGTCTGGTCTGAGCAGCCCATGAGGGATGCCGAGCAAAGCATCGCACAGAGAGTTGCCTGGCTCTCTGGGAGGCATGTTGTCCTGCATAAGGGTTGCCTGCCCTAGTGTCCCTTTCCCAGAAAAACGACAGAGGACAGGTCGAGGTCACTTCGGGGTGAGTTGACAGCCCCATAGCGACTCTCGCACATGGTCTTAATTTTTGATCTGGGAGGTACAACCTCTGTCTCTATCCCTCGTTATATGGGTGACCTACCTTCTGAAAATTGGGAAGCCTCATTAATTCTGTTCCTATTAATTGACTCTGTTTAAAATAAATAAAAAAGGGGGAGATGTAGGGTGCCGTTACAAGTACCACTGGGTAACTGTCAAAACCGTTGGTAGACAGGAGAGATGCGCATGCGCTGGGTAACTGTCAAAACCTGGGTCCCTGCCTCTCCTGTGGCGTCATATGGGCCGATGAGCAGCAGCCAGTCAGGGGGTGACACGTCCAAGGCAGAGGCTGCTAGCCTATATAAGGGATGGGTTTTGTGTGTTTGGGGTCTCTCTTTCCTGTAAGCTTATGCTCTCCCTCTCAAGAGCATTAAAGCTTTACTGCAGAAGGATCCTGAGTGTGCCGCGTCGTTCTTGCTGGCGAGACGATAGCGCGGGACATGGCACCAAGACCCTGTTTCCTCCAAGTACTCTCCTGTGCCAAGGAAAATGCAAGAAACCTGCTTAGGTCCTGTGGGTCCAGCACTGAGAGCTCTTCCCTAGGCAGCTTGCAGCATAAAAAAAGAAATACCAGAATATGGTAGCATGTTCTGCAAATTCCTTCCGTTTGATGGCAATAGGGCACCCAGAATGGCAACTTACTCAGGACATTGTTGACACTCCCTCAGCCCTTTCCAAAAAACAACAAACAAACAAAAACAGACAAACTTACAAAACACTTTTGTATCACACTCCAAAATAGCCAACAAACAACCAAGGCATGCTCAAAATCGTACTGAAGCAAGGGTTGAATTCTAAGGGGTGTGGAGGAGAGATTGGGGGTCACTGACTCAGGGGAACATTTTCTCCACTACCCTAAAACAATTTGTTTTTGGACCCTGCAATCCCTCAGAAGACCCCAAGAGACAATACAGGTAGGCTTACTGGCTAGCCTACCCACCACCCTTAGTGAAGCCTACAGAAACATAATTCTAGACTGTAATATAAGGGAAGTGCCTAACAACCCTCATTAACAACCCAATCACAGGGACGTGGGTATTGGGCCTATATTTTCCCGTCCTTTACAGGGAATTCTTACAAATTCCCAGGTGTCCCAAATCATATATCATATATCCTCTCTTGTCCTGAACAAGTGTACATGTACTTCTCACAAAATTCCAGGTGTTCCAACAGGATGCCCTCTAGAGGTCTTTATCTCCAAGTCACCAGAAACCTATAAAAGAAACAAATGCCCATAGACAGAATGGAACAACACATCAACCTGTGGGTAAAACACCGTCCCAAACCAAAACACATGAGCCTGCACACAAAATTCCCTCTTGTCTTGTATCTGTCCACCTTAATAGCTACCTCATCCAATATCTGTACCTCCATCCCTGGCTCCAATATGCAGTCCCACCCATAGAATCCTGTACAACTAGTCCCATATGATATAGCATATTTTGTAGGGAAATTGTTTTCAATACATAAAAGAGAGCCAGTCTCATATAATCACAGAGAGACTACAGAAGTCCTCCTTCACAGTGTTGGTATCTTTTAAGATGACTGCTAAGTGAAGACCACTCTCCTGGCCTCCTGATGACTATCTTAGTAATGTCTTCCCATTCTACCCCTCTACACAGCTTCCTGAGACATCAACTGTAAGATTACAAAAGTCGCTCTGTGAGTATATTGGGTGAATATATGTGGAGAGCTATTATCTCCTAGACATGAAAGGCATGACGCAGATATACAAATAGTCTCTTTCTCTCTCTCTCTCTCTCTCTCTCTCTCTCTCTCTCTCTCTCTCTCTCTCTCTCTCTCTCTCTCTCTCTCTCTCTCTCTCTCGGGCATATTCCCCAAATGGGAAGTCAAGTCGAGAAATTGCCAGAGTCTCACCTAGAGGAAGCATCACAATATGAACAAGACAAGTGTGGAGCGTAGCATTTTTCAGCAATCCATGCACATTATGGTCTTCACTGCCCTCTACTATGACAAGGACAAGCAGCAGTGCCAGAGGGACAGGCAGCATCATAGTGGTTGCCAAGACAGCATTGCTGAGAATGACATCACAGAGAATGAGGTGCTGCTCTCTCTTGACTGTGAAGGTGAAGGCACCGCCATCACTGCTGCCTCAGTCCCTGCTGCTGGGGACCCAGTCACCACAGCAACCTCATTATGACTGCAGTGACTTGGTAGAATGTCATGACATGTGCTGGACAGTATTCATTAGACAAGATCTTCGGATCACCTGATTTTTAAATTGTTGAATTTTTTATAGTCAGTGATTGCTGTGTCCTTCATGTCTTGGTTCTGGTGCATCCACTTGGGAATTGATAATGCGAAATCATCCAGTTTTTAAATTACTTAATCATTTAATCATTAAAATCTATTATTATGTAATCAGTAATCACTGGATCTCACAGTGTCCCTCAAGCTCTGGGTGCTGCTCCTGGCTCCAATCATCTGATGAGTCCATAACACAGCAGCCAAACCCCTTACTGATGACCCCATCATCATATAAGAAATCAAATAAGTATTTGGATGGTGTGGCATAATTAAATCCCACATAGTGTAGTCAGACTGAAATCCCCCTGGAATTATGATTTATTTAAACAATCAAATAAATAAATAAATAAATAATTAGATAACCTTGAACATAAACTTCAACAAGGTGGCACTAAACTCAAATTATCATGGTTGATGTAATATTCTACTTAAATGACAAAGTAACCAAGTGAAAATATGATGTCACATCAGCAACTCCCACAATCTGACTGCAAACTACACTAATGGTCCATAATGTCTTCATCATTTTGAATAATTTAGTTACATAATTACATGATCTGCTGTATTTTATCAAACAAGGTAGAACAAACTCCAGGGATCTTTGATTATTTAATGACCAATTTTGAGGGTAAATCAGTATAAATTAAGATGATGTGATGGTCTGGCACATTTGACTCCCATAAAGCAGATGAAAATCCAGTGATCACTAAATAAATAATGACAGATTTTAATAAATAAATAATTAAAAATTGAATTATTTGATGGTATTTTAAGCTTGACTTCTACAAGACTTAGCAAAACTCAAGATATGATTATTTAATCACAGATTTGAACAAAAATTGAATGACTGATGAGATAATATCTCATGATTCATCCATGGAGAGATAAGAAAATGATACTATCATTGATTTAAATAAGTAAATAATGAAATAACTTGCCACGATTATCATCTATTATCAAATGTCCTATTTTAGTAATTAAATAATTACATAATTAGAGGATAATATAGCCTGTCATACTGATCAACCACAAGTTGTCTCTTACTTGACTCCCATAAACTTGGGCCAAACACCATGGGCTAGCAATTATATAATCACAGATTTCAGTAGTAAAATATGTAAATGATTACATGTTATTGTGGATCCAGGGTTTAAGAGGATATCAGATAGTTGATGTTGGGTGGCTTCCTCATTAGTGATGAACTGCTATCCAATTACCTCTCAGTCTATTCTAATAAATGGATCAACACCTTCCTGAAGAAATACTAACAATAGAAAACTCACCATTTTTTGAATAATTGTGAATCTTTCTACCTTCTTGATCCATAGTTTTACTTCTAAGGGAAGATGCTATATGTCAACAGTCTTTGAACCAATTCTCCACAGGCTTTCTTCCCTGATTTAAGGTAATCTGGAATTGGGTAATATTAATAGCTTTATACCAACTTCCAGAGGTTTGGCTATGACTTGGTTAGGAGAATCAATTTACACAAATTCCATCATTAAATGTTTTATGAGATACTTATCTTGAAACACTAAAATAGCCAGTGATAACACTACATCTAAATCTCTCTGCTTCTTGGCCCATATACCAAAATTTAGAACTTTTCCCCAGTAACGGGTGCCAGGCAACATTTATGATCCAACATTATATATATATATATATATATATATATATATATATATATATATATATATTTTAATCCAGCAGCATTTTCCTTCTTTTTTTATTAATAATGTACTTTAAAAATTTTACATGGGGATCCCAGTTTCCCTGCCTCCTAAGAACCAGTTAGTGGGAAAAAGGATTTCTAATTTTGTTTCCACAGAGAATGAAAAGCTGTGTATGCCTTTCAGACTAATGTGGTTTGATTGAGAAATCCCCCTGAAGCAACGTCAATGGGAGAATGCAGCCTTGCAGATCACTACAGCCAGGATATCTGCATCTTCTAAGGATTGCACCATGACAGCGCTCCCTACCAGCAGGAAGCAGTTTGGAAAGACCTATGTCCAAATTCCCTAATATTGTTTATAAATGTTTGTTTTCATTTTAAAAAGGCATGCATAATAATGTCCAGCATAAAATAAATTTTTTTTAAAAAAATTCAAAATAAGATTGATATTTTCAAAAGAAAAAAGGGCAGTTATATCATATATATATATATATATATATATATATATATATATTACATAGAGGGCATACTGTGGGTACACCTGGAATGTTGTGACAAGTCCCTGTAAGGACATGGGAGGATATATGTGGTATCTATCCTAGAAGGCATCCTGGAATGTTGTGAGCAGTCTTTATACATGACATGGGAGGATATTTCATATATATATATATGAAATATCCTAGAGGGTATCCTATGGTGACAGCTGGAATGTAGTGAAAATCACTGTACAGTTCAAGGGAAGATATGAAACCTGGAATGTTGTGAGAAGTCCTGTAAGGACAAAGGAAGGTATATGCTATATGTATTTAGAGGGCATACTGTGTGGACAACTGGAATGTGAGCAGTCCCTGTACAGGACAAGAAAAGATATATGCTTTATATAATATATATATATATCCAAAGAGAGCATTCTGCGGGCACACATGGATTTTTGTGACAAATTCTTGTACAGGACCAAGGAGAATATATGCTGTATATATCCTATATGTCTTCCTGTGGGGAGACCTGTAATGATGTGCAAAATGCTGTAGAGGACAAGGAGGGAGGATATATGCTACATATATCCTAGAGGGCATCATGTGAGAACACCTGGAATGTTGTAAGAAGTCCCCATACAGGAGATAAGGAGGATATATTCTATATATATCCTAGAAGGCTTTCTGTGGGGACACTTTGAGAAATTAATGTTGTGCAAAATCCCTGTAGAGATATATATATATATACTTTGTATATATCCTAGAGGGGACACTTTTAATGGTGAGAAAAATCCCTGTAGAGGACAAGGGAGAATATATGCTATATATATATATATAAAACCAAGACAGCATCCTGTGGGGACACCTGGAATGTCATGAGAAATCCCTGTAAGGACAAGGGAAGTTATATGCTGTATCTTTTATAGAGAACATTCTGTGTGGACACCTGGAGAACTAATGTGAGAACTAATTGTAGGACAAATTCATAGTACTCACATATTTTTTAAGTTCTCTTTTACAGCATCAGAACACACTTGCACAGTGATTTCGCATTGATGCCTTGTATCAAGTATTGATATTAACACTGGTTCTGTTCTTCAGTGCTGTTTCACAGTGTGAGAGAGATACAACTCTACATTTTTCTTACCCTAACTATGAACATAAACCTAATTGTAAGCAATAGTCTAAGCCTAACTGTAACTTTAACCTAACCTTCACCCTAGTGCTAATCCTAACCCGATCATTACAGTAACCCTAAGCCTAATGCTTATCCTAAGCTTAACTCTGAGAGAGTTCATTGACACATCTCCAGAGTGCTGAGACAGTATGTGTCAAAGCTGTGTTTCTGTTAGTGAAAATGTGTGCTACACTGAAACCCTATGCACGCACTGAGAAACTCTTTGGGAATAATATGACCCTTTGAGAGAGTGTTGTTACATTATTTGTGGATGGAGGGAACATTTTTGTCAATGCTTGATACATGGCATCAGTTCAAAAAAACTGGGCAACTGTGGTCTGATGCTGTAAAAGAGTACTTACAAAATGTGTGAGTGCTATGAATTTGTCAGTGCTGTGACAAAGAGTGAAGGAGCTAACATTGTTAGATACTGTAAACCAGAACCCTAATGCTAACTCCACCCCAATTCAAACCCCAAAGCTAACCCTAATGCTAATGTTACCTCAACACTGAATCTATAGCTAAACCTAACACTAACACTAACCCTACCCTAATTATGAATATGACAATAACCCTTGAAGGAGTGCTTTCACACATTGAAGCCAGCTTAGACAGTGTGTGCGAATGCTGTTATTCTGTTAGTTACCTGTCTGACACACTGAGAGATGCTGGAATATTGATAGGCTATGATATTGTAAGAAGAGTGCCGTGACAGAGTGGAGTGTTTGATTATGTGCCAGAGTACTTTGACAGACTTTTTAAGTGCTGACAATGTGTGTGTGTGTGTGTGTGTGTGTGTGTGTGTGTGTGTGTGTATCTACAAAATTGTACCTGTGTGCTGTGATCTTTGCGAGAGTAATGTGACCCTTTCCAAGAGGTTTGTAACAGTGTGGGTTTCAGGTGTGAATCTGTGCTTCAGAGCTGTGACACAGTGAGGGTGAGAAAACTCTGTGCAAGACTACTCTTTCACAGGGAGAGTGTGTTTTGACCACTGGTGAGTGTTCTGACTGAGTGTGTGAATTCGGTGATTCCTTTGTAATTACATTTACATCATGGGCAAGAGTGCTGAGGAACGGCTTGTGAGTGCTCTGACAGTGTGAGATACTACTGTGAGAGTATTGTTAAGTGTTTTGATTCTATACATGAGTGCATTGACAGTGTTTATGAGAACTACAACAATGTAACATGAGACCTACAAAACTGGTCATAATTGCTGTGACAATGTGTGTGAGTAATGGGCCCCTTTGTGAGAATGCTGTGGCAGTGTGTGTGTGCAAGCTGTGAATTTTAGTGATAGTGTTGTGACCATGCTAGCATGATGAAACACTGTGCAAGAATCTCTGACACTGGGAGTGTGTGCTGTGCCATAGGGTTGAGTGTTGTTATTCAGGCTTGATTTCTATGACTCTGCATGAGTGTTATGTTGATGTGTGCAGGTTGGGAAGAATCTTACTTGTGCTATTACGAATTTTGAGAGTAATATGTAAGGCGGGGGAGAGTGTTGCTGTAGTGATCTTCATGGAGTATGCTTGTGCATCAGTGCTTAGTGCACTGCAAAGGTGTTAATCACTGTTTGAGTCAGACTGACACGTTAAGAGAGTGCTTTCACAGTTGGCAAGAGTGTTTGGACAGTGTGTTTGACAGCTGTGAATCTGTATGTCAATGATGTGACACAGATCTAGAGTGCAATCTCATGTGGGAGACTTCTATCACATTGAGGGTGCTATCTCCTTTTGGCCTTGTGCTGAAACACTGTAGTTCTCTGTGTCAGTGATAAAAACCCTATACCCTAAAAACCCTAAACCGTAAAACTCTAAACCCTAAAAATCCTAAACCCTAAAATCCCTAAACCCTAAAAATCATAAACCCTAACCCGCTGACCCGAGACCCTAACCCTAGACAATAGAACCTAGACCCTAAAAAACCTAGACCCTAAAAATATTAGAACCTAAAAACCCTAGATCCTAAAAACACTAGACACTATAAACCCTACACTCTAATGACACTAGACACTAAAAACCCTAAACCCTAAAAATCCTAGACCCAAAATCCTATACCCTAAAAATATTAGAACCTAAAAACCCTACATCCTAAAAACACTATACCATAAAAACCCTACACTCTAATAAAACTAGACCCTAAAAACCCTAACCAGTAAAAAACCTAGAACCTAAAAACCTAGACCCTAAAACCGTAAACACTAAAAATACTAAACCCTAAAAATTCTAGACTCTAAAATCCCTAGACACTAATAAACCTATAATCTTTTAACACTAGAACCTCAAAACACTATACCCTAAAAACCCTAGACCATAGACCCTCGACCAAAAACCCTAGATCCTAAAAACCCTAGACCATATAAAAACATAAACCCTAAAAACCCTAAACCATAAAACCCTAGAAACTAAAAACCTTAAACCCTAAAAAGCCTAAAGCATAAAACCCTAAGCTCTAAAAACACTAAACCCTAAAAACCATAAACCCTAAAATCCCTAAACCCTAAAATCCCTAAACCCTAATCCCCAGACCCTAGAACTTTACCCTAGACACTAGACCCTAAAAACTCTAGAATCAAATAAACCCAGACACTAAAAACCCTAACACTAAAAACCCTAGACTCAAAAAGTTGTAGATGATAAAAAACAAAGCCCTAAAAATCATAAACCTTAAAAACCATAGTCAATAAATACAATAAACCTAATAATGTAGACCCTAAAGAAAATAAACCCTAAAAACAATAGACCACAAAAAACAGGAATCTAAATACACTAGACCCTAAATACCATAGACCCTAAGACCCATAGACCCTAAAAACCCTAGACCCTAAAAATCCTAGAGTCTAAAAACCCTAGAACTTAAAACGTTTAGAACCTAAACACCCTAAACCCTAAAAACCACAGACCGTAAAAACTCTAGACTATAGAACCTAGACCCTAGAACCTAGATATTAAAAACCATACACCCTAAAAACCCAAGACCATAAAAACCCTATACCCTAAAAACACTAGACCCTAAAAACGCTAAACGCAAAAAACCCTAGACCTTAAAAAACCTAAACCCTAAAAACCCTAAACTCTAAAACACTAAACTTTAAAATTTTAAACTCTAAAATCCCTAAAACCTAAAAACCATATACCTAAACACCCTAAACTTACAAACCCTAAACAGTAACCACCTGCCACTAAAAACCCTAGAACCTGAAAACCCTAAACACAAAAGTCCTAGACCCTAAAAAACCTAGACCATAGACCCTAGACACTAGAAGCTAAAAACCATAGACCCTAAAAACCTTAGACAGTAAAAGCCCTAAACCGTAAAAACCCTACCCCTAAAATTCCTAGAGCCTAGAACTTAGACCCTTGAACCTACCCCTAAAAAATCTAGAAAAACTAAATCCGAAAAAACCTAAATTCTAAAACCCTAAACCCTAATCCTCTGACCCTAGACCCTAGATCATAAACCCAATATCCTAGACCCTAAAAACCATACACCCTAAAAATCCTAGACACCAAAAAACTTAAACCCTAAAAACCCAAATCCTAAAAAAGCTAAACCCTAAAAACCCTAGACCCTAAAAACCCTAAACCATAAAAAACTGAGACCCTAAAAACCCTACAAACTAAAAAAACTAAACCATAAAAACCTAAACCCTAAACCATAAAAAACCTAAACCCAAAAATCCCTAAACCCTAACATCCTGACCCTAGACCATAGACCCTAGACCATAGACCCTAGACATTAGAAACTAGACCCTAGATCCTAGACCCTAAAAACCCTAGATCATAAAAACCCGAGACCCTGAAAAACCTAGACTAATAATCTTAGACCTGAAAAATCCTAGACTATAAAAACCCTACACCCTAAAAACCCCTAGACTCTAATAAAACTAGACCCTAAAAACCCTATACTCTAAAAAACCTCGACCATAAAAACCCTATACCCTAAAAACCTAGACCATAGACACCATAGACGCTAAAACCATAAACTCTAAAATCCTAATACCTAAAAACATAGACCCTAAAAATCCTAGACCCTAAAACAAAACACCTAGACCATAATAAACCATAGATCCTAAAAACCATAGACCCAAATATCCTAGATCACCAAAAGAGTAGACCCTAAAAACCCTAGACCCTAAAACCACTAGACCCAAAAAACCTAGACCCTAAAAACCCTAAACCCTAAAAACCTTTAACCATAAAACCCATAAAGTTTAAATACTCTAAACTCTAAAAACCCTAAAATCTAAAAACACAAGACCCTAAAAACCCTAGACCCTAAAAACCCTAGAGGCTAAAAACCCTAGACTCTAAAACCCCTAGACCCGAAAAAACTTAAACACTAAAAACCCTGGACCCTAAAAACACGAGACCATAAAAAACCTTAAATAGTAAAAAATCTAAAACCTAAAAATCCTAGACCCTAGGCCTAATACCCTAGACCCTAGACCCTAAAATCCCTAAACCCTAAAATCACGAGATCCTAAAGTCCCTAAACCCTAAAATCCCCAAACATAGACCCTAAAACCCCTATACGCTAAAAAACCCTAAACACTAAAAACCCCAAACACTAAAAACACTAGACCATAAAAACCCTCAACCGTAAAAAAATGCAGACCTTAGTCCCTAGACACTAGACTCTAAAAACTATATACCTTAAAAACCCTAAACCCTAAAATCCCCAAACCCTAAAATCCCCAAACCCTAAAAACCCTAAACTCTAACCCCCTGACAGTTGACCCTAGATCATAGAACCTAGAACCTAAAAATACTAGACCCTTAAAACACCAGACCCTAAAAACCCTACACCCTAAAAACACTAGACCCTAAAAACCCTAGACTATAAACCACCTAAACACTTATAACCCAAAACCCTAAAAACCCTAAATCCTAAAAAACCTAACCCCTAAAACCCTAAACCCTAACTCCCTGACCCTTGATCCTAATACCTAGACCCTAGGTACTAGACCCTAAAATCCATAGACCCTAAATACAAGAAACCCTAAAAACCCTAACACCTAAAATATCTAGACGCTAATAACCCTAAACACGAAAAACCATAAAACCTACAAACCCTAAACCCTAAAATTCCTGGACCCTAAAAACCCTGGACCCTAAAAACCATAGTCTTAAAATTCATAGAACCTAAAACTATAAACCATAAAATCCCAGACACTAAAACTCTAGACTCTAAAAACTGTAAAACCTAAAAACCCTAAACCTTACAAACCTAAACACTAAAAACACTAAACATTAAAAACCCTAAACACTAAAAACCCTAAACAGTAACCCCCTACCCTACACCGAAGACCCTAGAGCCTAAAAAAAACATAGCCAATAAAAACCCTAGAACATAAAAACGCTAAACCCTAAAATCCTAGAACCTAAAAACCCTAGAATCTAATATCCCTAGACCATAAAAACTAGAACCTAAAAACCCTAGACCCTACAAACCCTAGACAATAGAACCTACACCCTAAAAAGCACAGACCCTAAAAAGCCTAGACCATAAAAATTGTAAAACCTAAAAACCCTAGACCCTAAAACACAGGACCCTAAAACCCTAGTCCCCAAAAACCCTAGACCCTAAAAAACCTAAACCCTAAAATCCTAGACCGTAAATACCATAGACCCTAAACCCTAAAAACCATACACCATGAAACACCTAGACTTCTATCCATAAACTCTACCCACTAAAAGGCAGAGCTAGCCCATAAAAGGACACGCCAACACCCTAGACCCTAAAAACCCTAGACCCTAAAACCCTAAACCCTAAAAACCCAAAACACAAAAAATCCTAAACCCTTACCTCCTGACTCCATACCCTAGACCATATAACATAACCTAGAACCTAGGCCCTAAAAAACCTAGACCCATAAAACCCTAGACGCTAAAAACCCTACACCCTAAAAAACCTAGAACCTGAAAACCCTATAGTCTAAAAACCCTAAATTCTTATAACCATAAATCATAAAATCCTAAATCCTAAAAACCATAAACCCTAAAAACCCTACATCCTAAAAACAGTAGATCCTAAGACATTAAAACACCTAGCCCCTAAAAACCCTAAAGCCTAAAAACCCTAAATCCTAAAAACCCTAAACCCTACAAACTTTAAAACTTAAAAAGCCTAAACCTTTAGAACCCTAAACTCTAAAAACCTTAACCCCTAAAAACCTAAATCCTTACACCCTGACCCTAGAACCTAGAACCTAGACCCTAGATACTAGACCCTACAATCCATAGACCATAAAATCCTGAGACACTAAAATCCCTAGATCATAAAATCCTAGACCCAAAAACCAGAGATGCTAAAAACCATAAAAACTAAAAACCCTAAACCCTAAAAACCCTAAAAATACTAGACCCTAAAAACCCTAGACCCTAAAAACCCTAGTCCCAAAAAACCCTAGTCCCTAAAATCCCTTGACCCTATAAATACTCACACTAAAATTTCTAGAAACTAAAACCCATAGATCCTTAAAATATGAAACCCTGAATACCCTAGACCCTAAAAAACCTAGACCCTAAAAATCATAGACCCAAAAACCACTAGACCCTGAAAACCCTAACCCTAAAAAGCCCAGAACCTAAAAACCCTAAAACTAAAAACCCTAAACCCAAAAGCCCTATACCCTAAAAACCCTAAACCTTAAAAAACCTAAACTCCCCAAAAAATAAATCCTAAACAATAAACAATAAAACCCTATACACTAAAAACCCTAAAAAACCTAAATCCCTAAATTTCATACACCCTAAAAACACTAGACCCTAAAAACCCTAGAACCTAAAAACCCTAGAACCTAAAACCACTAGACCCTAATGAACCTAGACCCTATTATACTAGACCATAGACCGTAGTCTCTAGATCCTAGACCCTAAAAACCATAGACCCTAAAAGCCCTAGACCCTAGACCTTAGACATTAGACCCTGGACCCTAAAAACACTAGACACTAAAATCACTGGACCCTAAATAACCTAGACACTATAAAAAATAGACCCTTAAATTTCTAGACCCTTAAAAACCTAGCCCCTAATAAATCTATACCCTAAAATCCCTAATCCCTAAGAACCCTAAACCCTAAATATCCTAGGCCCTAAAAACACTAGACCCTAATATCCAAGACCCAAAATCCTAGACCCTAAAAACCTAGATCATAAAAACCCTAGCCCCTAAAATCCCTAGACCCTATAAACTCTAAACCCTAAAAACACTAAACCCTAAAACACCTAAACCCTAATCTCCTGACCCTAGACACTAGACCCTAGAACCTAGACCCTAAAAACCCTAGATGCTAAAAACATTAGACCCAAAAAACCCTAGACCCCAAAAGCCCTAGACACTAAAAACCCTAAAACCTAAAAACCCTACACCCTAAAAACAATAAAGCTTAAAACCCTAAAACCTAAAAACCCTACAGCCTAAAATCCCTAAAGCTTAACTCCCAGACTCCAGACTCTACACCATAGACAACAAAAATCTAGACCCTAAAAACCCTAGTCCCTAAAAACACTTGACCCTAAAAACCCTAGACTCTAATAAACTTGGACACTAAAAATGCTAAACCATAAAAAACTTAGTCACTAAAAACCTTAGACCATAAAAACACTAAACCCTAATATCCTAAACCCTAAAAACCCTAGACTCTAAAAAATCTATACCCTAATAAACCTAGATGATAACAACAATAAACCCTGAAAACACTAGACCCAACCCCAAAACCCTAAAACAAAAAACACTAGGCCCTTAAATCCCTAGACCCTAAAAACTCGAAACAATACAAACCCTAAAACCTAAAAACCCAACAAACTAAAAACAAACTCTAACAACCTAAACCCTAAAATCCCGAAATCTTAAAAAACCTAAACCCCCCAAAATAATAAATTCTAAACCCTAAGCAATAAACCCTATACACTAAAAACCATAAACCTTAAAAAACCTAAATCCCTAAATTTCATACACTTTAAAAATCCTAGACCATAAAAACCCTAGACCCCAAAACCCCTAGACATTAATGAACTTAGACCCTAAATATACAAGACCATAGACCCTAGTCCCTAGACCCTAGACCCTAAAAACTGTAGACCCTCAAAGCCCTAGACCCTAGACATTAGACATAGACCCTAGACCCTAATAACACTAGACCCTAAAATCATTGGACCATAAATAACCTAGACACTAAAAAACCTAGAACCTAAAAACCCTAGGCCCTAAAATACCCAGCCCCTAATAAACCAAGACCCTCAAAACCCTACACCCTAAGATCCCTAAACTCTAAAAACCCTAGACACTAAAATCCCTAGACCCTAAAAATCCTTAGACCCTAAAATTCCTAGACCCTAAAAACCCTAAGCCTAAAATCCCTAGACACCATAAACTCTAAACCTTAAAAACACTAAACCCTAAATCACCTAAACCCTAATCCCCTGACCCTAGACACTAGACCCTAGAACCTAGACCCTAAAAAGCCTAGACGGTAAAACCCTAAACCCAAAACACCTTAGACCCATAAAGCCCTAGACGCATAAACCCTAAAACCTAAAAACCTTAAACCCTAAAAACAATGGACCCTAAAACCCTCAAAACTAAAAACCATAATCCATAAAAATCCTTAAACCCTAAAACCCTAAAACTGATAAACCCTTAACCTAAAAACCTGACATCCTAAAAACACTCAACCCTAATCCCCAGACCCTTGACCCTACACCCTAGAACCTAGACAAACCTAGACCCTAAAAACCATAGTCGCTGATAAACCTAAACCCTAAAACCCCTAAAGCTGAAAAAACCCTGAACTCTAAAAACCATAAAACCTAAAAACCCAGACCCTAAAAACCTTGATCCTAAAAAACCTAGAACCTAAAATCCATAAACCCTAAAAACACAAAACCCTAAAATACCTAGAACCTAAAACTCCTTGACCCTGAAAGTACTACACCCTCAAAAACCTAGACCTTAAAAACCCTAGGCCATAAAAACCCTAAACCATAAAGATCCTAAACCCTAAAAACCCTAGCCCCTAAAAACAATATACCCTAATATATCTAGACCCTAACAGCACTAAACCCTAAAAAAACTAGACCCAAAAAACCTAGACCCTAAAACTAATAGACATTAAAAAACCTAGACCCCAAAAACCCTAGACCTTAAAACCCATAGACACTAAAAACCATAGACCAAAAAATCCTACATCCTAAATACCCTAGAACAAAATACCCCTAGACCCTAAAATCACTAAATCCTGAAAACCCTAGACCATAAAAACCTGGACTCGAAAAACTCTAAACCCTAAAAACCCTAAAACATAAAAACCCTAAAACCAAAAAACCCTAAACCCTAACCCGCTGACTGTATACCCTAGACCATAGACCCTAGACCGTACACCCTAGATCCTAGACCCTAAAAACCTTAGACCCTGAAAAACCTAGACTCTAAAATCCTAGCCCCTGAAAACCCTAGACTATAAATACCCTACAACCTAAAAACCTTAGACCCTAATAAAACCAGACCATAAAAACGCTATACTAGAAAAAACCTTGACCCTAGAAACCCTAAACCCTTAAACCCTAGACCCTAAACACTCTAGACCCTAAAATCCATAAACTATAAAATCCTAAACACTAAAAAATTTAGACCCTAATAAAACTATACTCTAAAAAAAAATAAACCCTAAAAATCCTATACCTTAAAAACCTAGACCCTAAAAATTCTAAACCCTAAAAACACTAGACCCTAAAACCCCTAGACCCTAAAAACACTAAACTCTAAAACCCCTAAAACCTAGAAACCCAGGACCCTAAAAACCTACACCCTAAAAACCTTGATAATAAAAACCCTAGAACCTAAAATCCATAAACCCTAAAAACACTAAACCCTAAAATCCCTAGAACCTAAAACTCCTTGACCCTAAAAATACTACACCCTAAAAACCCTAGACCATAAAAACCCTAAACCATAAAGATCCTAAACACTAAAAACCCTATATCCTAAAAACAATATACCCTAATAGACTTAGACCCTAACAACACTAAACCCTAAAAACACTAGACCCAAATAATCCTAGACCCTAACCTCCTGACCCTAGACCCTAGAAATCTTAGACCCTGAAAAACCTAGACTCGAAAAATTCTATCACCTAAAATCACTAGACTATAAAAACTCTACACCGTAAAAACCCTAGACCGAAATAACCCTAGATCCTAAAACACTATACTGTAAAAAAAAAAAAAAAAAACCTCGACCCTAAAAACCCTGAAACCTAAAATCCTAGACCCTAAACACCCTAGTGTAGCATGTCTATATTCTGCCTGCCTGCTGCTGTTCTTGTGCGCCAACCCCAAATAACACTCAGAGACTCTGTATTTCATACAATCCTGTATGCCAGTTACCATTATTGTTTATGAGCTAGATCTGTCTTAATTATTAACCCATTTCTACTTATCTAAGTATTTCCACATGGTCAGCTTATCGGAGAGCCACCACCAGCGTCTTCTTTCTCCATGCTCTACATCCTGACTCCTCCTAACAACTTCCTCTTTCTTCCTTATACTCTCCTAGCCCTGCCTATATAGTTCCCTATTGGCCAACAGGGCTTTATTAATTAACCAGTATGAAAAACATATTTACAGAATAACATCTCCCATCACCCTAGATCCTAAAAATCCATACACCCTAAAATCCAAAATCCAAAAAAACCTAGACCCTAAAAAGCATAGACCCTAATAAAACTATACCCTAAAAACACTAAACCCTAAAAATCCTAGACTTTAAAAAGTCTAGACCCTAAAAAACTGTACACCCTAAATAACTTAGACCCTTAAAACCCTAGGCCCTAAAATCCTAGTCCCTATAAACATAAACCCGAAAGCTTAAAAATCCTTAACAGAAAAAAACCCTAAAACCCAAAACCCGAGGTCCTAAAAACACTAGACCATAAAACCCTAGACCCTAAAAACCCTAAACTCTAAAAACCCTAAACCCAAAAAACCCTATACCCTTACCCCCTGACCCTAGACCCTAGAACCTATACCCTAAAAACCCGAGACCATTAAACACTAGACCCCAAAACCCTACACCCTAAACACACTAGACCCGAAAAATCCTAGACTCTAAAAACCTTAAACCCTTATAACCCTAAACCATAAAACCCTAAATCCTAAAAGCCATAAACCCTAAAAAATCTAGAACCTAAAAGCACTGGATCCTGAAAACCATAGACACTAAAAGACATAGACCCTAAAAACTCTTACCCTAAAAACCCTAAAGCGTAAAAAACCTAAACCCTATAAACTTTAAAACTTAAAAAACCCTAAAAACCCTAAACTCTAAAAAGCCTAAACTCTAAAAACCCAAATCCTAAAAAACCTAGACCCTAAAAACCCTAGACCCAGGAAACCATAGACCCTAAAATCCCTAGACCTGAAACCCTAAACCCTAAAAACCCTAAACACTAAAAACCCTAAAATCTAAAAACCCTAAAACCTAAAAACCCTAAACACTAAAAACTGTAAACCCTAAAAACCATAAATCATGAAAACCCTAAACCACAAAACCCTAAACACTAAAAACCCAAAATCTTAAAAAAACTAAACCCTAAAATCCAAAAACCCTAAAAACCCTAAATTCTAAACACACTAGATCCTAATAACACTAGACCTTAAAAATCCTAGACCATATAAACTGTAAACTCTAGAAACACGAGACCCTAAAATCCTAGGCCCTAAAACCATAAACTCTAAAAACTCTAGAGCTTAAAAACCCTAAACTCAAAAAATCCTAAAACCTCAAAACCCTAGAACCTAAAAACTCTAGACGCTAAAAACCCTGGACCCTAAAATCCCTAAACCCTAAAAACCCAAAACCCAAGAAACCATAAACCCTTACCCCTGACCCAAGACCCTAGACCATAGACCCTAGAACCTACACCATAAAAACCCGAGATGCTAAAAACCCAGAACCCAAAAAAATTGTAAACCCTTACCACTGACCCAAGACTTTAGTCCATAGACCCTAGAACCTACCCCCTAAAAACCCGAGACCCTTAAACACTAGACAGTAAAAACCCTACACGCTAAACACACTATTACCTAAAAACCCTAGACTCTAAAAATACTAAACCCTTATAACCCCAAACCATAATAACATACAGCCTAAAAACCATAAACACTAAAAACTGTAGACCATAAAAACACTAGATCCTAAAAACCATAGACACTAAAAGACCTAGACCCTAAAAACTCTAAACCCTAAAAACCCTAAAGACTAAAAACCCTAAACCCTATGAACTTTAAAACTAAAAACCCTAAATCCTAAAAATCCTAAAACCTAAAAACCCTAAACACTAAAAACCCTAAACCTTAAAACCCATTAACCCTTAAAAACCTACACACAAAAACCCTAGACCCTAAAAACCCTAGACCCAGAAAAACATACACCCTAAAATCCCTAGACCCGAAACACTAAACATTAAAAATCCTAAAACCTATAAACCCTAAAACCTAAAGACCCTAAACCCTAAAAACCGTAAACCCTAAAACCCCTAAACCTTAAAAAACCAAAACCCTAAAAATCATAGATCATAAAAACCCTAAACACTAAACACTAAAACATTAAACACTAAAAACCCAAAATCTTAGAAAAACTAAACCCTAAAATCCATAAACCCTAAAAGCCCTAAACACAAAAACTCCTAAAGCCTCAAAACCCTACACCCTAAAAACTCTAGACCCTAAAAAACCTGGACCATAAAAACCCTAGAACATAGACCCAAGACCACCTAAAAACCATAGAACCTGTAATCCCTAGAACATAAAAACCAGACACTTACCTAAAAACCCTAGACCCTAAAAACCCTAAACCCTAAAATCCCAAAACCCAGAAAAACCCTATACCCTTACCCCCTAGACCCTAGACCCTAGAACCTAGAATCTAGAACCTAGAATCTAGACACTAAAAACCCGACACCCTTAAACACTACACTCTAAAACCCTACACCCTAAACACAGTAGACTCTAAAAACCCTAAACCCTTCTAACCCTAAACGATGAAACCCTAAATCCTAAAAGCCGTAAACACTAAAATCCCTAGAACCTAAAAACACCAGATCCTAAAAGCCATAGACACTAAAGACCTAGACCCTACAAAATTTAAAATTTAAAAACTCTAAACCCTAAAAAGCATAAACTCTAAAAACCATAAAAATCCTAGATCTGAAAACCCTAGACCAAAAAACCCTAGACCCTAAAAAGCCTAGACCCAGAAAACCATAGACACTAAAATCCCTAGACCCAAAATCCTAAACCCTAGAACCTCTAAAACCTAAAAACCCTAAAACCTAAAATCCCTAAACACTAAATAACTTAAACCATAAAAACCCTAAACCCTAAAATACCTCAACCCTAAAAACCATAAATGCTAAAAACCATAAACCATAAACCGTAAACAGTAAAAACCCAAAATCTTAAAAAACCAAAACTATAAAATCCATAATCCCTAAAAACCCTAAGCCTAAAATCACTAGATCCTAAAAACCATAGACACTAAAGACCAGACCCTAAAACACCTAAACCCTAAAAACCCTAAACAGTAAGACCCTAGACTCTAGACCCTAGAACATAGACATACACCCTAAAAAACTTAGACAATAAAAACATACACCATAAAAACACTAGACCCTAAAATCCTAAACCCTAAAACCCTAGAACCTAAAAACCCTAAACTCTAAAAACCCTATAAGTAACCCTGACCCTAGAATCTAGACCCTGGACCCTAGACCCTAAAAAACCAAGGCCTGCAATAAAGCCCTAGACCCTAAAAACCCTAGACCCTACAAAACATAGACCATAGAACCTAGTCCCTAAAAGCCCTAGACACTGAAAACTCTAGACGTCCTAGACCCTAGAAACCCTAGACCCTAAAAATCATAAACCTAAAAAACCTAGACCCTAAAAATCCTAGACACTAAAAACCTTAAACCACAACAAACCTAGACCCTAAAATCACTAAACCCTAACTCCATGACCCTAGACCCTAGACCCTAGACTCTAAAAACAATAGAACCTAAAAACACTAGGCCCTAAAAACCAGGACTATAAAAACCCTAACCCCTAAAATCCCTACTATAAAACACCCTAAAAACCCTAAAAACCCTAGACACTAAAAACAATATACTGTAAAACATCTCAACCCTAAATCCCTGAACCCTAACACCCTAGAACCCAAACACCCTAGACCATAAAAACCATAAACTCTAAAATCCTAAAGTTTAACAAACCTAGACCATAAATCCTAGACCCTAATAAAACTGTACCCTAAAAACACTAAACCCTAAAAATATTAACCTTAAATACCCTAGGCCTAAAATCTGTAGACCCTAAATAAACTAGATCCAAAAACCCTAGATCCTAAAACACCTAGACCCTAAAAACCCAGATCCCAAAATACATAGACCCGAAAATTCTAGATCAAAAAAGAGTAGACCCTAAAAAACTAGACCCTAAAAACACAACACCCAAAAAACCCTAGACCCTAAAAATCCTAGACCCTAAAAACCCTAGGTCCTAGATATCCTAGAATCTATAAACCCTAAAACCTAAAAACCCTATACCCTAAAACACTATACACCAAATACACTAGACCCTAAAAATTCTAGACCCTAAAAATCCTAGACCCTAATTATCAAAGACCCCAAAAACCCTAGAACCTAAAACTCCTAGACCCTATATTCCTAAACCCTAAAAACCCTAGATATTAAAACCCATAAATCCTAAAATGCTAGACCCTAAAAACCATAGACCCTAAAAACCGTAGACCCTAAAAGCAGTAGACCCTAAAACCCTAGGCCCTAAAAACCCTAAACCCTAAAGCCCTAAACCCTAAAAACCCTAAACTCTAAAAACTCTAACCCCTAAAATCCCTAAACTCTTACCTCCTGACCCTAGACCTTAGACCCTAGATACTAGACCCTAAAATACATAGACCCTAAAAACCCGAGACCTAAAAACCCTAGACCCTAAAAAACCTAGACCCCAAAACCCTAGATGCTGATAACCCTAAACACTAAAAACCCTAAACCCTAAAAACGCCAAAATCTAAACACCCTAGTCCTAAAAGTCATAGACCCTAAAAACTCTAAACCCTAAAAACCCTAGACCCTAAAACCCTAGACCATAAAAACCCTAAAACCTATAAACCGTAAACCTTAAAACCCAAAACACTAAAAACCCTAAACCTTAAAAACCCTAAACCCTAAAATCCGTAAACCACTAAAACCCTAAAAGCCTAAAAACCCTAAACAGTACCCCCTGACCCTAGACTCTAGACCCTAGATGCTAGAACCTAGACCCTAAAAAACTTAGACAATAAAAACCCTACACCATAAAAACACTAGACCCTAAAATCCTAGACCCTAAAAATCCTAGAAGCTAATAAACCTAGACCCTAAAAAACCTAAACCCTAAAAAGCCTAGACCCTACAAACCTTAAACCATAGAACCTAGACACTATAAAGCCTAGACCATAAAAACTGTAGACCCTAAAACCCTAGACTCTAAAAACCCAGGACCCTAAAAGCCTAGACAGTTAAAACCCTAGTCCCTAAAACCCCTACACTCTAAAACACTAGATTCTAAAAAGCCTAAACTGTAAAAACCCTAGACCCTAAAAACCCTAGACCATAAACACCCTAGACCCTAAAAACTCTAAACCCTAAAAACTCTAAACCCTAAAAACCCTAAACCCTAAAAACCCTAAACCCTAACAACACTAAAACCTAAAAAGCCTAAAACCTAAAAACTCTACAACCTAAAAAACCTAGACCCTATATCCCTAGACCCTAAAATACTAGACGATATGTATCCTAGACCCTAATAAACCTAGACCCTAAAAATCCTAACACCTAAAAGCCCTACAACCTAAAAAAGCTAAACCCCAAAAACCCAGAACCCTAACCTCCTGACCCTAGACCCTAGACACTAGAAGTTAGACCCTAAAAACTCTAAAGCCTAAAAACCCTAGACCCAGAAAAACCTAGAGTCTAAAAATACTAGCTTCTAAAAACACTAGACTATAAAAACCCTACACCCTAAAATTCCAAGTTCCTAATAATCCTAGATCCTAAAAACACTATACTGTAAAAAAAAAAACTTCGACCCTAAAATCCCTGAACCCTAAAACTCTAGACCCTAAATATGCTAGACCCTAAAAAACATAAACCCTAAAAAACCTAGACCATAAAAACCTAGACCCTAAAAACATAAACCCAAAAATCCATAAAGATTATAAACCCTAAACAGAAAAAAACCCTAAAACCCAAAACCCTAGATCCTAAAATCCCTAGACAGTAAAAACGCTAAAAACTAAACACCCTAGAATCTAAAGACCCTAGACCCTAGACCTTAGACCCTAAACCATAGACCCTGAAACCCCTAGACCATAAAAACCATAAACAATAAAATCCCTAGAACCTAAAATCCCTAAACCCTAAAAACCCAAAACCCAAAAATCCCTAAACTCTTACCCCCTGACTCCAGACCCTGGTCCATACCCTAGAACCTAGACCCTAAAAACTCTAGACCCTTAAAACCCTACACTCTAAACAACCTAAACTCTAAAAATCCTACACTCTAAAATCCCTAAACACTTATGACCCTAAACCATAAAACCCTAAATCCTAAAAACCATAAACCCTAAAAACCCTAGACCCTAAAATATTTAACACTAAATAATAGACCCTAAAACCCTTAAACCTAAACCCTAATACCTAAAAATCTTAAATCACAAAACCCTAAACCCTAAAAACCCTAACCAAAAACCCCCTGACCCTAGACCCTAGACCATAGACCCAAAAACCAGAGACGCTAATAACCCTAAAAACTAAAATCCCTAAACCCTAAAAACCCTAAATGATCCTAAAAACCCTAAAACCTAAAAACCCTAAACTTTAAAATCCCTAAACCCAAAAATCCATAAACCCTAAAAACCATAAACCCTAAAAACCCTAAACAGTAAAACCTCTGTCCCTATTCTCTAGACCCTAGACCCTAAAACCATAGACTCTATAAATCCCCAGACCTTAAAAATTATAGATCCAAAAATCCTAGACCATAAAAACAGCAGAACTTAAAAAATCTAGATCTTAAAACACTAGACCCAAAAAAACCCAGACAATAAAAACCCTAAACCCTAAAAAACCTAAACCCTAAAAAAACTAATGCTTAAAAATTCTAAACTCTAAAAACCCTAGATCCTAAAACCCCTATACACTAACAACACTATACCCTAAAAACCCTATACCCTAAAAACCCTAGACTCTACAAATCCAAGACCCTAAAAACTCTAGAACCAAAAACTCCTAGACCCTAAATTCCTAAACCCTAAAAACCCTAGAAACAAAAAACCCTAGACCTTAAAACCCATAGAGCATAATAATACTAGACCATAAAAAGCATAGACCCTAAAAATTCTAGACCATAAAGGCACTAGACCCTAAAGCCCTAGGCCCTAAAAACCCAAAACCCTAAAAACCCTAAAGCATAAAATCTCTAAAGCTTAAAAACACTAGACTCTAAAACCCCTAGAAACTAAAAACCCTAAACACTAAAAACTGTAAACCCTAGACCTTAAACATTAGAACCTAGACCCTAAAATCCCTATTCCCTAAAAACCGTAGACCCTAACAAACATATACCCTAAAAACCGTAAACCCTTAAAACCCTTAACCCTAAGCCCCTGACCTTAGACCCTAGACCATTGACCCTACAACCTAGAACATAAAAAACATAGACCCTTAAAACCCTTGACCATAAAAACCCTACACCCCAAAAACCCTAGACCCTAAAAATTCTAGACTCAAAAAATCCTAAACCATTACAACCCTAAACCCTAAAAACCATAAATCCTAAAAACCCTAAACCATGAAAAACCTAGACACTAAGATCCCCAACCAATAAAAACCATAGATAATAAAAGACCTAGACCCTAACTCTCTAAAGCCTAAAAACCCTAATGCCCAAAAATCCTAAAGCCTAAAATCCATAAACTCCACAAACCCAAAACCCGAAAAACCCTAAACCCAAAAATCCTAAACCCTAAAAATCCTAAACCCCAAAAACCCTAGACCCTAAAACCATAGACCTTAAAATTCGTAGATCTTAAAATCCCTAAACCCTAAAAAACCTAAGACCTAAAATCTCTAAACCTAAAAACCCTAAACCATAAAAACCCTCAACCCTATAAACCCTAAACCTTAAAAACCTAAACCATATAAACCATAAATCCTAGAAAACCTAAACTATAAAACCCTAAACACTAAAAACCCTACACATTAAAATTCCTAAACCCTAAAATCAATAACCCTAAAAACCCTAGACCCTAAAAATACTAGTCCCTAAAAACCATAGACCCTAAAAACCCTAGACCCTAAAAACCCTAAACCCCAAAAAACCTTAACGCTTAAAAATCCTAAACTCTAAAACCCCTAAAACCTAAAAACCCTGGACCATAAAAACCCTAGACCCTAAGAACCCTAGACCCTAAAACCCTAGACCCTAAAAACCCTAAACAATAAAAACCATAGACTCTAAAAGCCCTAGAGTATAGAACCTAGACCCTAGACCCATGACCCTAAAAACCATAGACTCTAAAAACCCTAGACCATAAAAACCCTAAGCTATAAAAACACTAGACCCTAAAAACCCTAGACCCTATTCCTTATATCTTCGACCTTAGAACCTAAAAAACCTAGAACCTAAAATCTCTATTCCCTAAAAACCATAAATGCTTAAAACCCTTAACCCTAACCCTGATACCTTATACCCTAAACCGTAGACCCTAAACCTAGAACCTAAAATATCTAGACTCTTAAAACCTTAGACCCTAAAAACACTACACCCTAAACACTCTAGACCATAAAATCCCTAGACTCTAAAAACATTAAACATTAAACTTATAACCCTAAACCATAAATACCCTAAAACCTAAAAACCATAAACCCTAAAAATCCATGATCCCAAAAACACTAGATCCTAAAAACCATAGACACTAAAAGCCCTATATTCTAAAAACCCTAAACCCTAAAAACTTTAACCCTAAAATACTAGACCCTAAAAAGCCTAAAACCTAAAAGGCCTAAAACTTAAAAACCCTAAACCACAAAACTCTAAACACTAAAATCCCTAAACCTTAAAAACTATAAACAGTAAAATCCATAAACCATAAAGCCCTAAACCCTAAAAACCCTAATCAGTAACCCCCTGACACTAGACCCTCAATAACCTAGACACTAAAAATCCTAGACTAAAAACCCTAGAACCTAATACACCTAGAACCTAAAAATGCTAAACTCTAAAGACCCTAGACTGTAAAAACCATACACCATAAAACTTACACCCTAAAAACCCTAGACACTAAAAAGCCTAGTTCATAAAAACTGTAGACCATTAAAATCGTACACCCTAAAAACCCAGGAAGCTAAAACCTTAGACCCTAAAAAACCTAAACCATAATACCCTAGACCCTGAAAACCATAGACCCTAAAAAACCTAGTCCCTAAAATTCCTACACCCTAAAAACCCTAAACCCTACAACCCTAGACCCTAAAAACACTAGACGTTAAAAACCATAAACCCTAAAAATGCTATACTCTAAAAAACCTGAATCCTAAAATGCTAAACCCTAAATACCCTAAACCCTAAAAACCCTAAACCCTAAAAACACTAACCGCTAAAACCCCTAAACCCTAACACCCTGACCCTTTACCTAGACCCAGGACCCTAGATACTAGACCCTAAACTCAGCAGACCCTAAATATCAGAGATCCTAAAAATTCTAGACCCTAACAACCTTAGAACCTAAAAAACCTAGACGCTAATAACCCTAAACACTAAAAACCCTAAACACTAAACCCTAAAAACCCTAGACCCTAAAAACACTAGACTCAAAAACCCTAGACGAAAAAATCCCTAGACCCTTAAAACCAGAGACCCTAAAATCCCTAGACCCTAAAAACCCTGAACACTAAAAACCCTAAAACCTAAAAACCTAAAACCAAAAACCCTAAACCCTAAACCTTAAAAAACCTAAACCCTAAAATCCATAAATCCTAAAAAACCCTAAACCATAATGCACTAAACCCTAAAAACCCTAGACCCTAGAAACCCTAGACCATAAAAGCCATAGACCCTAAAAATCCTAGACTATAAAAACCATAGACCCTAAATCCCTATACTCTAAAATCTCTAAACCCTAAAAACCCTAAAGCTTAAAATCCCCAAATTCTAAAAACTCTAAAATCCAAAAACTCTAGACCCTAAATAACCTAGACCCTAAAAACCCTAGACCCTAAAAACCCTAGACTCAATAACACCTAGACCCTAAAAATCCTAAATGCTAAAAACCCTAGACCCTACAAACCCTAGACAATAGACCCTAGACTATAGACTCTAGACACTAAAAACCATAGACCCTAAAAACACCAAACACTAGAAACCCTAAATCCTAACGCCCTAACCTTTGACCCTAGACAATACACACAAGAACCTAGACCCTAAAAATCCTAGACCCTTAAAACCCTAGACCCTAAATATCCTACACCCTACACACCCTAATCCATAAAAACCCTAGACTCTAAAAACACTAAACCCTTATAACCTTAAACCCTAAAAATCCTAAATTCTTAAAACCATAAACCCTAAATTCCCTAGATCCTAAAAACACTAGATCATAAAAATCATACACATTAAAAGACCTAGACCCTAAAAACCCTAAACCCTAAAAACTCTACAGCCTAAAAACCCTAAAGCCTAAAAAACCTAAACCATCTAAACACTAAAACCTAAAAACTCATAAACCCTAAATATCCTAAACCCTAAAAACCCTAAACTATCTAAACCCTAAACCCTAAAAATCATAAATCCTAAAAACCCTAAACACTAAAAAACTTAAACCCTTACCCCCTGACCCTAGACCCTGGACCCTGGACCCTAGATACTAGATCCTAAAATCCATAGACCCTAAAAACCCAAGACCTACAAACATAGACTGTAAAAAACCTAGGCCCTAAAAACTCTAGACTCTAATACACTTAGACACAAAAACCCCTAAACAATAAAAACCATAAACCATAAAATCCCTAGGCCCTAAATACCCTAGACTTTAATACAACTAGACCCTAAAAACCCTAAACAATAAAGACCATAAACCCTAAAAACCCTGGACACTAAAAACTCTAAAACCCTAGTCCTAAAAACCATAGACCCTAAAAACCCTAAATCCTAACAACCCTAAACCAAAAAAACCCTAAATAATAAAATCCATAAACCCTAAAAATACGTAACACTCAAAACCCTAAAAGTAACCCCCTGACATAAACCCTAGACCCTAGACCCTAGACACAAGACCCTAGAGCCTAGACCCTAATAAACCTAGACATTAAAAACACTAGACCCTAAAGACCCTAGACCCTAAAAACCATAGCTCCTAAAAAAAATAGTCGCTAAAACCCTTGACCCTAAAAATCCTAGACCCTAAAAACCCTACTTCCTAAAAAACTAGTCCCTAAATAACTTTGACCCTAAAAACACTATACTCTAAAAATCCTAGACCCTAATAAACCTAGACCCTACAAACCCCTAAACCCTAAAAACCCTAGACACTAAAACCCTAGACCCTAAAAACCCTAGTTCCTAAAAATACTAGTCCCTAAATAAGCTTGACCCTAAAACAATATACTCTAAAAATACTAGACCCTAATAAACCTAGACTCTAAATACCCTTGACCCTAAAAACCCTAGACCCTAAAAACACTAGTCCCTAAAAACCCTAGACTCTTTAAATCCTAAACCCTAAAAACCTTAAACCCTGACCCTAGACCCTAAAATCCCTAGACCCTAAAAACCCTAAACCCTAAAAGCCCTAAACCCTAAAAACCTTAGAGCCTAAAATCCCTAGACCCCTAAAAACCCAAGACCCTAAAACACTAAATCCTAAAATCCTTAAACCCTAACCCCATGTCCCTAGACACTAGTCCCTAGACCCTCGACCCTAAAAAACCTAGAATCTAAAAACCCTAGAACCTCAAAACTATAGACCCTAAAAGCCCTAAAACCTAAAAACCCTAAACCGTAAAACCCTAAACCCTAAAAACATTAAACCCTAAAAACCCTAAACCCTAAAACCTTAAGCTTTAAAAATCCTAAACCCTAACCCCCTTACCCTAGATCCTAACCGTAGACCCTAGACCCTAAAAACTCTATACCCTAAAAACCCCAGACCCTAAAAATCCTAGACCCTAAAATCTGTGCTTCAGAGCTGTGGCACAGTGACAGTGAGTAAATGCTGTGCGACACTATTCATTCACTGGAAGAATGTGTTTTGACCATTGGTGTGTATGCTGCTTCAGTGTGTGAATTGTGTGATTCCTTCATAGTTACATTTACACCATGGGCGTGAGTGCTGAGACACTGAGTGTTCTGACAGTGTGAGAGACTCCTGTGAGAGTAGTGGTAAGTCCTTGATTCTATACTTGAGTGCATTGACAGTGATTATGAGAACTACAATAATGTACGTGAGCCCTGCAACACTGGTCATAAGTGCTGTGACACTGTATGAGAGTAATGGGCCATTTTGTGAGAGTGCTGTAGCAGTGCATGTGCATGCTGTGACTTTTATTGTTACTGTTGTGACAGTGCTAGCATGATGAAACACTGCAAGAATCTCTGATACTGGGAGTATGTGCTGTGACTTTACGTTTGAGTGTTGTGATTCTGCTTGAGTACTGTGACTCTACATGAGTGTTGTGTCAATGTGCGCAGGTCGGGAAACACGTTACATGTGCTGTGACATAATTCGAGGATAATATTTGAGTGGGAGACAGTGGTTTTATAGTGATTCAGCATGGAGAGTGCCTGTGCATCAGTGCTTGATGCACTGCAAAGGTTTTAATCACCATTTGGCCTGCTCTGACAATGTAGTAGAATGCTTTCACAGTTGGTGAGAGTGTTGAGACAGTGTATGTGAGTGCTGTGATTCTGTATGTCAATGATGTGACACAGATCTAGAGTGCTAAATCAATGTGTGAGACTGCTGTCCCATTGAGAGAGCTAACTCGCTTTAGCAGAGTGCTGAGACACTCTGGTTCTCTGCATGAATGTTGTCACACAATGTGAGAGAGGTAGCACTCTAAATTTTTCTTACCCTAACTATAAACATAAACTTATTCCTAAGCAATAGTCTAAGCCTTACCGTAACTCCAAACCTAACCTTAACCCTAGTGCTGACCCCAATCCAGATCATAACACTAACCCTAACCCTAATGCTTATCCTAACCTTACCTATGAAGGAGTGCACTGACACAACTCCAGTGTGCTGAGAGAGTATGTGTCAAAGTTGTGGTTCTATTAGTGACAATGTGTGTTTAACGAATAACATCTCCCATCAAATGTGTGATACAGAAACACTATATACATGCTCAGAAACTTTGAGAAAAATATGACCCTTTGAGAGAGCTGCTACAGTTTCTGTGAATGGAGTGAACATTTACATCAATGCTTCATACAAGGCATCAGTGTGAAAACACTATGCAAGTGTGTTCTGATGCAGTAAAAGACTGCTTACAAAGCGTTTTTCTGCTATGATTCTGTGTGTCAGTGCTCTGACACAGCGTGTGGGAGCTAACATTGTAAGATACTACTAACCAAACCCTAATGCTACCTCTACCCCATTCAAACCCCAAAGCTAACACTAATGCCAATGAAACCCCAACACTGAATCTATATCTAAACCTAACCCTAACACCAAGACTAACCCTTATTCGAAATATGACAAAATCTTTGTGGGAGTACTTTCACACATTACAGACAGCTTTGACAGTGTGTGGGAATGCTGTTATTCTGCAAGTTACCGCTCTTACACAGTGAGAGAATGCTGGAATATTGTGAGAAGAGTGCACTGACAGTGTGGAGTGCTTTGTTTGTTTGCCAGAGGGCTGTGACAGTCTTTTTGAGTGCTGGCAAGTTGTGTGTGTGTGTGTGTGTGTGTGTGTGTGTGTGTGTGTGTAAAATTGTACCTGAGTGCTGTGCTCTTTAAGAGAGCAATGTGACTCTTTCTGAGAGGGTTGAACCAGTGTGTGTTACAGGTGTGAATCTGTGCTCCAGAGCTGTGACAAAGTGAGGGTGAGAAAACGCTGTGTGACACTACTCTTTCCCTGAGAGTGTGTGTTTTGACCAATGATGAGTGTTCTGACTCAGTGTGTGAATTCTGTGATTCCTTTATAATTGAATTTACACCATGGGAATGAGTGCTGAGAAACTGTTTGTGTGCTCTGACAGTTTGAGAGACTCCTGTGAGAGTGTTGGTAAGTGCTTTGATTCTATACGTGAGTGCATTGACAGTGTTTATCAGAACTACAATGTGCATGATCACTGCATCAATGGGCATAAGTGCTGTGACATTTTGTGAGAGTAATGGGCCACTTTGCTAGAGTGCTGTGGCATTGTGTGTGCATGCTGTGAATTAGTGTTACTTTTGTGACTGTGCTAGCATGGTGAAATACTGTGTGATAATTTCTGATACTGGGAGTATGTGCTATGATATTACTCATGAGTTATGAATCCGGTTGAGTACTGTGACTCTGTGTGAGTGTTGTGTCAATGTGCGCAGGTCGCAAAACACATTACATGTGCTGTGACATCTTTCTGAGAATAATATGTAAGTGCGGGAGAGTGTTGTTATAGTGATTCAGCATGGAGTGCGCCTTTGCATCAGAGCTTGATGCACTGCAAGGGTGTTAATCACCATTTGAGTCTGCCCTGACACTGTAATAGAGTGCTTTCACATTTGGTAAGAGTGTTGAGACAATGCCTTTGAGTGCTGTGAATCTGTACATCAATTATGTTACACAGATCTAGTGCACTAATCAATGTGTGTGACTGCTGTTTGTCACATTGAGGGTGCCATCTCACTTTGGCTGAGTGCTGAGGCACTGGTTCTGTTCATCAGTGCTGTGACACAGTTTGAGAAGAGGTAGAGCTCTACATTTGTTTTTCCACTAACTGCAAACATAAATCTAATCCTAAACTATAGTCTAAGCCTAACCGTCACTCTAAACCTAACATTAACTGTAGTGCTGATCCCAGTCCAGATCACAACACTAACCATAACACTAATGCTCATCCTAACTTTACCTCTGAGGGACTGCATTGACACACTCCAGAGTGCTGAGACTGTATGTGTCAATGCTGTGGTTTGTTGCAGCAGGTCTCCCCGCCGGCTCCCGGTCCTGCCTTGCCACGTGGGACCACAGCCCGCGCCAGCCCCAAATAACACTCAGAGACTCTGTATTTGATACAATCCTGTTGGCCAGTTACCATTACTGTTTATGGGGTAGCTCTGCCTTAATTATTAACCCATTTCTACTTATCTAAATATTTCCACGTGGTGGTCTTAACGGGGAGCCGCGCGGGCAGGCGTCCTGCTCCTTCCCTGGGCTACATCTTGACCCCTCCCTACTACTTCCTCTTTCCTCCTTCTAGTCTCCTAGCCCTTATCTAGTTTTCTATTGGCCACAGTGCTTTATTAACCACTAATAGAAACATATATACAGAATAACATCTCCCATCATCTCCTCTCTTTGTCTAAAGTAAAAGAAGGGGTTTAACCTTAACATAGCAAAATATACCATACAACAGTTATCAAATAAGAATCACAGTTAACAATATTTAGTCCATTAACATTTTGTAAGACTTAAAGAAAATATCATCTATGCTATCTTTGTGAGTCTAAAGTCCTATAGAACTTATCTTTAATCCCAACTAAGGAAAACTATAATCATAATAATCTGTCTTCAACTCTTTCAAAGACCACAGAAGGATAATATATAAACTCTAGAAATGACAGAGAAAAATCATAGCCTGGTCAGTCACCCGAAGTTCTTCTGTAATGTTCCATCTTCAGCCCATAGGCCATAGTGTGTGTCCAGACTCCTCAACAAGGCAGGAAACTTTAAATCTGTCCACCTGTATTGGCAGTAGTCAGTCACTTTTTTCTGTATCCTGTAGAATGTCTGGCAGGCAGCCTTTTCCAAGAAGCAGGAATCCTGTAGCAATGTCCATCTTGCATCAAAAGTCACCTTTTGTGGGTCCTGCATGTCCAGTTTCTACCACATAAAATCAAAAGTCCAGAAGAGCAGCACTAGCCCAAATGGCTATCTTGCCATATTAGAAGCAAACTTCATGTTTTTCTTCAATGTCCATCTTCCTTTCTTTGTAGGTGGTGTTACCAGGAGCAGTTGCGCATCATTGTCAAGAAAATCCTTAAACCATTTTAAATGCCATATTCTGTATGGGTCTTTGAAAGGTTTGAAGAATGCCTATTCATCTCAAATACAACTCTGTATATCTAGAAATCCTAATTAACTTAACTCCAAGTTTTAATTATCATAGGTAAATCTCCCTTCTATAATCTGTATTAAATTATACATTACATTTTTCAATGAGCTATATAAACATAATACCTAAACAAGAGAAATATACACATTACAAAAATTGACCCTAAATTGTATCAATAAAAAAAGAAAATCCATTCCAAAGCAAAAGTATTCATATCTATACCATAATTCCCTTTTACCTTTAAAAAGATTGTATGTGGCTATTAACCATTTATAACCAAACCAATTTAAATGAAAACAAACATTTATAAACAATATTTGGGAATTTGGGCGTCATTCCTTCCAAACTACTTCCTGCTGGGTAGAGGGCGCTGTCATGGGGGTCCAAAGAAGACGCAGAAATCTTGGCAGTAGTCTGTAAGGCTTTGTCTCCAACTGTTTTGAATAAGTTGGATCACCTGGGGAGCTGTTTCAGGGGGTCTGCCTTGATCAAACCATATGCCCGTAAAGAATCCGTAGCTTTTCATTTTCTGTGGAAACAAAAATAGAAATCCTTTTTCCCAGTAACTTGTCCTTCTGATTAAATTTTTGGAGTCAGAGCATTTTTAAAATATATAAATTGAATTTTTAATCCAGCGGCATTTCTTTTATCAGTAGTTGTTATTTTCTCAGCAAGCACAAATTTAAAGACAACAGAACGCAGATATAGCATCTGTGTAAAATTTCTCTGTGTTTTCCATCTTTACGTGGCTTTCTTATTACTCTCTATTTATTCTATTTTCATTTTTACATATTTTTGGAGACAGGGTTTCTCTGTGTAACTTTTATTTGTCCTGGAATTCATTCCATACCAGGTTTACTTTGAAATCACAGAGATCTGCTTGCCTCTCTGTCTCCCCGAGTGCTGGGATACCCATCCATTCCATTTCCTTTTTTCTTTTATAAACCATTGTATCCCATTTCTTTTTTTTTCTCTCCCAAGCCAGCGTAATTTTTTAAAAACACATGCAAACCTTGTATTGCAGCTCTCCCACACACCAATGAATTGTTAGCAGAGCTCTTTAAAAGCCAGGTGGCTTTTTTGCGGCTTATGCTAATTTTGGAAACCTCCTTAAAGGAGCTGCAAATTTCTGTCTACAACAAAACAAATCCAAATGAGAAAATGTTGCTACTAAGAAGTCTTGGTAGTCTCTGTTTTTTGTTTCTAAAACTATTTTTTAAGCTTTTGTTAAGTTTTAAGCGATTAAGTTCTCAATCCCAGTTCTGACACCATTAGTGTTGCGGCAGGTCTGCCCACCGGCCCCCGGTCCTAAGCGGCCACGTGGGCCCACAGCTGCGCCAGCCCCAAATCACACTCAGAGACTCTGTATTTGATACAATCCTGTTGGCCAGTTACCATTACTGTTTATGGGGCTAGCTCTGCTCCTAATTATTAACTCCATTTCTACTTATCTAAGTATTTCCACGTGGTCGTTTTATCGTAGAGTGGCTGGGCGCCCTGCTCCTTCCCCGGGCTAAGCATCTTTGACCCCTCCTACTACTTCCTCTTTCCTCCTTCTAGTCTCCTAGCCCTGCTCTATCTAGTTTTCTATTGGCCACAGTGCTTTATTAACCACTAATAGAAACATATATACAGAATAACATCTCCCATCAGTAGTTCTATTAATGATAATGTGTGCTACTCCAAAACCCTATATACTCTC